>JAOTRC010000009.1:1523743-1535556 GCA_027497675.1 Cyprinella lutrensis | reverse complement strand
GTACGAGTGAGGTCGTACGAATTGTTACGAATTAGCCACCTCGTAAAATTCGTACGAATTCCCGTGAGATCGGGTTGCTAAACGTCACTTCGTAAACTTTGATGCTTGCCTGAATTAGACTGTTCATATTGCGATAGATAGGGGGTTTTTTTATTGTATTTTCAGCTGTCCAAACGTAAACCAAATAGTTTTGAATGTGTCAATAATTAGTTGTTTATATTTTTTAATGCCTCTTTCGAAATGTCCAGGAAAGTCTACAAATTATAAAATGAGGGGCACTGTAATCACAATCTAGACCAGGGCTGTGTGTAGATATTACAGTTAGTGTAGAATATACATAAGATTTAACAAGTGTAAGATACCACATCCAGCTCAATTAAAACTCTTAGCTTTTTTTCATTTCTTTTATGATTCGATAAAATAATTGTTATAAATGGGTTTTATGATATGGTCTTGTTCTGTACCGCTGTGGCTCTAATGAAGAGGCCAAATCTGCAAATACTGAGAGACAATTAGTGTTATTACTGTATATTTCAATTTTCAAGCCAAATCGTATGTATGGATTTATTGTGTCCGATTTTTCCCCCCTCTATGAACTGACATTGCATTAAGCCTATTAAATATTTGCTGCCTTTAAATAATTTCTAGAGGTTAAGTTGGGAGATCAGAAGTGAGGCAATAGTTTTAGGAAGAGCAAACACGCATGATGAACCACTGAACTGAAACCAGAACAGCCATTCATTGACTAATACGCACGCACGTGATTATCCCAAACTGGCCCAAAGAAGACAATCCGAACAAGACAGTTCCGTGTAAATTTGTTTTGCAACAAATCTAATCGTTTTATTACACATTACATTGTCATTACACTGTTATAACATTGTAATAACATTGTCACATCAGCGGTTGCCTTAAATAATCACTGCTAAATAGCTGAAAACCTTATATTTGTGTGCATGCACGTGCATTTTGATGTACACACCTGTTCTACACGAGAACTCGGATAACGCTCGGCTCTCAGGGCTTTCAAGCGCGCCGGGGTCAATACATCAATGCGCTTCCCGTTCTCTCAATCTCATCCCCTTCTTTACCCTCTCTCAACCGCCTGTCTTTGCGTACAGTACCTTTGCACAGAGACAGAGGAATACATAATAAAAAAATCAAGAACCAGCATCCCACTCTGCAATGTACAGAAGACGCTAACGATTAGAATCAATAGCAATTTGCGAGCTTATTGAACAAAAGCAACAGTGAGTGTAATTGATTTTTTTTCTCTTTTGACACTAAAATTTCATAATAATTGAACATTTAATCCTAAAGAGAATGTAAAAGGGTCGTCCGACGCGCGCTCCGTCTTTTAGTGCGCGATTATCTCTGTCGATATTTACAACGGTGAAATAGAATCGCAGCACATTTTAATTGATATTCTCATAATCGTACAGCATCACGCGTTCCAGCACAGAGACCAATGTCCGATGGGAAATAATGTCGGACATCTGCATAAATGTACACAAAAGTGTGATATGAAAGAAATTAGTATTTTATACTAGGCAATAATGTGTTGTTTGGCATAGGAGTTGTGCTCTTGGCTCAGGCCTCGGTTCTTTCGCCCTGCCCTTGAGATTGTGCAGACACATGGCAGATAATGTTCTGACACCAGAAACTAAAAACCGTCAGGAAATCCTAACAACACCCGGCCTCGTCCTTCTCTCATGCTCTGGAGAAGAGTGGCAAAGCTCTCACAACACGCTTAACTTACTGTGAAGTCTGAGAGAGTCGCCCTGACCGCTCATACGCTGCTGAGAAATCAGTTCTTAATCGGGTATGAGTTGTTTTTTTTGTTTTGGTGGACGCATTTATTTTAAACACTCATTTCAACGTCCATATTGTAATAATAATGCGTTTGCACGTTCAATCAGGCTAGTTGTCACATCTCAAGAACCACTTTTGAGTCTTTTTTGTAAGTCGACATTAGGCCCGTTTTAATTTAGAATTATTTGTGTAAATTATGTCCTCGATCCAGAATAAAATTACGATTTCATATTTTGTAAAAAGCAGTGGTGCAACAAGCAAAGACAATAAAACTGCACTGGCATAAAAAGACTGTGCCTGTTTTGTAAAAGGCAATAAGACGGAGACGTTCAATAGCTTTTCCGCGGTTATGACTTTCAGGTGTGTTGCTTTTCAGAAATTGATATTAAAATAAACTGCAAGTGTGACGACTGCATAGTTTTTATTATTACACTTACGCGAAATAGGCCTATAAATCCTCGTGGTGGTGTCACACGGGGCTTTTTATTATGAATCGTATAGTGATCAAAAAATATCAACGCTGGACGTTAAATTGGTTCTAAATATGAAAAAGTGTGTTGTGTTGAGTGGCGGAAGGGTTAATTGTCCTGTTCCCACAGTCTGGGCTTTGAGCGCAAGGTCAAAGATCTCATTTTACCGAGCGCACGTGCGCGCTGGATTCTGCTCGAGTCAGCACGCGGGGCGCTGCAAATCCTGCAGGTCGCAACACAAGCGAAGGCCTTCACACACACACACACACATTGAGAGAAAGAGAGAGACTTAGCACGCATTCTGATTTTAGCTTGCTTTCTTTTTACAAATGATATAAAAACGCCCCTTCGTGTTTGATGTAGCCTACTAAAATAACGCGCTCAAGCCAAAAGCATTTCAAACTTTGAGAAAGAAGGCGTGTCTCGGATATTTTATCTTATCAAGCAAAATATATTTGAACAAAAGAAAGTTTAATCTTTCCCGTTGTAGGAAGTAAGAGCGCATAATTCCCGCATTTGGTTCGCTCGAGCTCAAAGTTCAGCGAGACAAACAACAACAACAAAAAATATATATATCGTTCCTCCATCGTATTTTCAATAAGCGTGATCGACGAACCGATACCACTGGATAGAAGGGAGACATGATAACAGTGCGGCGAAATCTGGACACACACACCGGGATAGACGCATACAAATGAGTTGCTACCAAATCAATGTCGTTTCACTGACTTTAATAAGCAAAATAGGAAACCATTTCTTCCAAAAACAGCAAAAACGAAACAGAAACCAGCCTGAATGGAACAGTCCGAATTGAACTTATTCTTTTTTCCATTTATATAAACAGATTTGAAAATTGATCCCCTCATAATAGCATGAAATTAACAAACAGAACAACAACCCGCTGCTGCAGTTTACATTTGATTTCAACACAGTTGAATCAGTAACAAACCAAAAAGATTGTTAAATGCATGACTTTTTAACAATATTTCTTAGATGCAAGCACCATGCTTATTCAAATATGATCTGACAAGTTTGTTAATTTAAATCATTAAAAATAAAAACTATGCATCTGGCCAGCAGAACCAGAATCTCGACATAATAATAAAACAAACAAACAGGAAAAAAGAGAAAACAAAAAAAAAAACATAACATGAGACATATAATTTTTCATTTTGAGATTATGCAGAACCTGAATCCCTTATTTTTTACTGACCGGCAGAAAAAAAAATAAAGGAAAACATTAAAACATTGATCATTGAAACTCTCCATTGAAATACATGCGTAGTTTTCATGTTAGGCAATAATACACAAACCCCTGATTTAGGAAGCCTGACACCCTCGAGCTGGATTATAATAACTACATTTTGAAATGTTGGTTTATAAAACTGGCAGCTCAGATAGCTCAACAACAACAAAAAAAAAATCAAATAATAATGATGATGATGATGAAAGGGTGCCCATATCCATCAAAAAGATACGACCTATAAGAATTACTTGTATTATAGAATAGCGATAGATTATGCAACAGCCTGCATGAAGGGGAAAAACACGCGCGCGCACTTTTGTGTCTCGCTACAATCAGACATGACTGTCAAGATAACGTCACCTGTGTGATGTCTGCTGTTATAAGATGACAGGAGAAAAAAATGCCAATCCCAAAATTCCCAAAAATCCCATAGCCCCCCAACCCAATAAACAAAAGTGCGCTTTTTTTTTAAAAAAAAAAATAAAAGTTTAAATGCAACCGCAAAATGCCCATTACTGGAAATCAATTCCCAAAACGTGAAACAAATCATAAACGATGGAAAACAATCAGCTCTTCGATGTCGGTTTGTAGGTTTGCTTGTTGCATATATTTACAAGTCCAAAATGAACCCAGTCTCATATCCCCCAAAAAAGAGCTAAAGATCAAAAACATGCTCTTTATGATACATAATGAACAGAAAGAAAGAAAGAAAGACAGAAAGAAAGAATGTATAAAATAGAAATTATTACCATACATGTCCAGCATGCAGGATTAATATCTTAATGCAGATTTATGTGTTTGTCGTTTTTTTTTTTTTTCCTTTTCTTTTTAATATATATATATAATATCTATATATAACCAAGCAGGCAATAAACCAATGAGATGTTGCATAAGTCCCCCTGTCGGGTCGCACAGGAGAAGTAAGGGAGGTTTTGCATATTGTGGCGCGCTCAACTCTTCTGGCCAAGTTTGGGGGGGAAAGTCCAAAGTTTCTCTTTTTCGCTTAGCACAGACTCTTTTTTTTCTTTTTCGTGAACAAACGAGAACAAAACCAGGTGGAAAGAAGGTCTTATCCTAAACACACACACACACACACAAAAAGCCAGTTCTTCACTTTCTTTTCTTTTCTCGTCAGATCTCTCTAAGAAAACGGGTAAAACTACAAGCAACTAATCTACGTTTCCCAGAAAAAAAAAAACATTCTAACATGTTCTTAGTTGCCGAGGTCGGTGGCGATGGTTACACATATGCGGTTATTATTTCTCGTGGTTATTCTTCTAATAAGGAGCAGTACTGTGTCTGTATAATGTCTCGGTCTCAGGCATAAGAAGCGCACTGCACTCACATGAAGAACTCCGGAGAGGACGGGTTGTCGCTCGTGGATCCTGCCTCGCGGAACCCGTTCGCTCCGCTCAGTTTCTCGCACTTGAGTTTGTAGGCGTCTCTCTCTCGGGCCAGCCGGTTGATCTCTTGCTTGAGCTGCTCTACCTGGTTGATGAGCTGGGTCTTCTCGTTCTCCAGCACGTGCTTCTGCTGCACGCGCTTGTAGCGGCACGACTGCGCGTAGCCGCGGTTCTTCAGGGTCCGGCGTTTCTGCTTCAGGCGGATCACCTCGTCCTTGGTGAAGCCCCGCAGGTGTCGGTTCAGCTCCCGCACGGACATGGACACCAGCTGGTCGTCGGAGAAGCGGTCCTCCACGCTCAGGCCGTGGTGACCCTGCTGGCCCGGGTGGTGGTGGTGGTGGCGGTGGTGGAGCTGCTGGGGTGAGCTGGGAGAGGGGCTGTCGGGGTCCTGGCTGTGGTGGTGTTGGTGGTGGTGATGGTGGTGTTGGTGTTGGTGGTGGCCGGGGTGAACAGGCAGGTCGTCGGGGTGATGCGGGATCGCGCCGTATTGGTGGTGGTGCTGCGGTTGCTGCTGTTGCTGCGCGTGGCCGTGGCCGTGGTGGTGGTGATGCGCGCCCCTGTATCCCTCAAAAGCTCCCGCTTGCAGCTGCTGCTGCACATGAGGGGGCGGAGGGTGCCCGTGGGCCGTGGCACCGATCAAAGCCTCCACGGCGTCTTCGGGCGTCAGGCTCAGCGTCTGCGGGTCGATCTGCTGCGGGTACGCGCCGCTGGGCATCCAGTACAGCTCCTCCAGGTGGTTCTTCTGCTCCGTGGGGCTGAAGCTCGGGGAGGACGGCACGGAGCTGCACGGGGTGCTGATCGGCGTGGAGGACACGGAGCCCTGCGGCTGGAGGCGGTTGCACGGCCGTATATTGGAGCGGTCGAGCCCCGCCAATGCCTCTTTCTTCACCTCGAATTTCATTAAATCAAAGTCATTGACATATTCCAACGCCAGCGGGCTGGTGGGCAGCTCGGGCCCCATGGCGAGATCTGCGCTCATCGTGCCCCTGTTCTTCAGCAAAGTGTTCACCGACGTCGCAAAATCCGACTTTCGCCTTTGCGCATGCAATATTTCTGGATGGGTTTTCGAACGCGACGCGCTCGAGCGCATTCAGTGTCACTCGGAAATTGTTCAAACAGCAAAAGAAAAAAAAAGAAGAAGAGAGAGAAAACTTTCAGGACTAATGCACTGCAAAAGACATTTGCCTCATATGGACGAACAGACCTCGACTTTCAGCTGCAGTCTTTTGGAGTCTCTACTCGCAGGACAAGAGGAAGGGGGGGGGAAAAAAGTCAAGTTTCTCTCGCGCGTCCCGTCGCCCCACTTGAACTCAGAGCATAAATAAAAGACACAAATGAGTACCGGAGAAGGGCTCCCGTCCCGATCCCGGATACTCCAGAAATATGTCCGTAAGCCAGCGACGTGTGCTGTGTTTCTCCAGCTCTGCACCGCAGAGAGTTCAGCTCGCTCTCACTCCTGAGTATTCAGACTGTAGCAGGACGCCAGAGCTCTCCGCGATGTTATAGTCTGTGCGCGCGTGACGTCAGAGCGCCTGGCGGCCAGTGAGAGCGGCGGGATTAGCATAATGATCGTTGTTTGTGTGTTTGTCAGCTGACGGGATGAAGAAAGGGACAGTGGTATTTCGCGTATTGACTGATTGGATATGGGAAAAGAAAAAGCACAACATGTAGGCCTACTGAGTTATATTCTTAAGAAAACACGCACTTCTTATTAGTTAACCTTTAAAATAAAGACAAAGCGTTGAGATGATGCATGACTGTTTTATTTTAAATAGATAGCGTATTAATCTGAAATAATATTCAACACAATTGTTATTTAAGTGCAATAACAGTAGTCGAAAGCTTGTGTGCACTGTGGCAAAATTACTCACTTAAACAAACATGTTTGGAGTAATCTCAACTCCACAAGTTTTCATGTGATTTGCAAGGAAGATGAGGGATTTTGTCAAGTTATTAGTGACTTGAATTTTCAAAGGTGAACGGCTGGTCTTGCGCTGCATGATGCGCGTGACGGTGGATTGACGAAAACTCACCCAACGCTGCCCTCATGTGGCGCGCATGATCACTGCCGCACGCTCAGCTCGCGCGCAGCTGCAGCCCTGTATCTATTCGACTGTAAGATCAGAGACTTTATCCGTGAAACCGTCAATGAGAATAAATAAATCATTTATAAATTTCTGAACTTGTAAAACCTAAAACGTTCGTAGGCCTACGTAAAAGACGCTTTTTTGTGTGTGCTTTTTTGGGTCATCTTTCATGACAGGCATGGTTAGCGTCGTTTAAGCCTATTGATTATTAGTGTTAGGCACACAAACACATTATTTATTCATTAAAAGTGCTTACAATATTCCAATAAGTATAATGCCAGTAATAAAAAAACGCAATAAAAGACCTATCGCTTTTTCCAGGTCTGTCTTGATCTTCCATCGCGGCCTATAAATTTGTTGTTAATTATTCAATAACAATTCCTCCATTCCCTTTTCCACCCGACCCAAAACCACCTTTTTTAACTTTAGCCGCATTTTGAAAAATTGTACGATTTTCCATATTGCAGTTTTTTGCTAACTATGATGTCTTTGCTCAGATATTAATAGAATTGACTTTAAGAAACAGGCGCAGAAATTCAATTTCAGCAATCCAATCAATCCGGGCAGTGTATTTAGTCAAATAAAAACTGCACAGAAAAGCCTACAGCCTATATTGTATTACCGTCTTTATTATTTAAGCGACACTTACTTGCGCATCACTCCACATTTAGGCTAAATATAGGCTTTTAATTATTTTAACATATTTTATAAATAATTATTTAAATTGTAGAATTTTCCTTTTTCACCACTGCCATAAAAAGTTTTTTTTTCCCTGTTTGCGATTTTTACTCACCCGTATCACAAACAATAATGCCACTGCATCGCATCTCCACGTCAACTAAAGCCAACAGTGGATTCGTTCATCGATATGAAATAATACAAAACCCTAAAAGTCAGATCATATCGCGTCACATAACTCAGTGGAGTGGAGGAAACATGTTGAGTCCGCCGGTACCGCGGGCCCGACTCATCACGCGCGCGGGCCCGTACAGTCACGCGCTCTGATTCCCTCAGACTCGCCTCTACTGGTTCTCTCTCTCTCTCTCTAATGGAGAGGAGATGCCGAAAAACTCTCCTGTCAGCAGCATATTGCTGGTTAATGATCTATTAAGTGATCCTCTTTCTTATGGACAGCGAAAAAAGTGTTGATGCACGCTTATTTGGCCTAATGAGATTCCCATCCTACGAATTTTAGGAATGAATAAGAGAAATAAAATCAGCTCAGAGATGTTTCTAAGAGCAGTTGTCAAAGCGAGAGGATGTGGAGTGTGTGTCGGTGAAAGCATCAGGCCTGAGACATTGGGTTTGGGAGGAATGCTGGTATTTTTTTTTACCGCTCACAAGGACATGTAGGACTTTCAGCTGTGGACGTCACGATAAGTAAGAAATATCCATAACTATATTTGTATCTTCATTTCTGGAAGTGTGAAGACAAGTGGATTTTGCTGTATTTTTTGTTTAAAACATTGCAGAAGACTTTAGGAAAAAAAGCAAAGGCACGTTTAATATTGAATGATTTCATCCAGATCAATGCGCGTGCGCGCGCGGGTGTGTGTAAGAGACAGACAGATAGACAGAAAGTATTCTCTTGTTTCCTCGTCATCTTCCTCACGGGACACACACAGGCGGTTGCGAAAGGCTTGTGCTCTGCTTTCTAGAAGAGTAAAGTGGGAAACAGAATACATCATCTATTAGGAGAGATGGGTATCAATATGTAACAGACATGGCCAAAAGAACTTGAACCAATTTGGCACCACTGATAATATATAATATCATCATAGATATATTATCAATTACAGATCCAATTTTTAATCTTATTTAAAGTCAACGTTATTTCATGACTTTCATCTAAGACCATTCTCCTAGGCCTGTTTATATTCATTCTTGTATTATACTGTTGGTTATTAACAGCTTTAAAAGTAAAATGCACAAAAATGCATGTCGTAAACCAATAAAAACAGTGTAATTAGGGTGTTATAAAAATCGTTCGTAACATAGGTAATAATACATTAGCAATGGCGTTTAAAACAATGAAGAGATTCATGTTTAAGTGAACGTTTCGAATCAATAAAAAATGTGTTTAAAACATGTGTTTAAAAATATAATCTGAAATCTGTTAAAGGCAGGCAACGCTTTCAAATATGAAAAAAGAGAAGAAAACAACGAAAATGACTAGCACTTGATAAAACGACACAGATATTAGCGGTATTTACACTTACAGGCTATCTGAGTAGAAAGAGTGCGCTTGATCTGATATAAAATGTCTCGAACTGTGATGCTTATGAAATCGGAAAGAGAACCACTTTTACCAACCGAGAAACTTTATAACGTGATTTCTAAGAGTGCGACGCCCCTAGTGGAGACAGCCTGATACACAGCGAAATCACGCCTGCTACTTCTTTCTTTCTTTATTCTAACGCATAAGCATACAAACAAAGAACATATAGATAGATAAATGGATAAATAAATAAATAAATAATTAAATAAATAGATAAATAAATAAATAGAGAATTTTCAATTTTTATGAAAACAAAGTGACTCATTGGTTCTGTTAGAAAAATAACATGTAGCCTAACATTAGATATCCACGAATGAGACAAATTCACTACAGACCCACAAAGCAATGGCTTATTTGTGATTGCAATCATTTTATTAGTGCATGATGCATTTGGTGTTTCTGACATCTGTGTGTACATTGGTCGTTTTGTTAATACTGCCTCATGTAAATAATGCTTGGCACGGTGTTATTAATGCATGTCTATTAATATAAATGAATAGATTGTCTCCTCAATTCTTAGTAAAGATAGTTGAGTGCATGTGTTTAACGCGCCTTTATAAAACACGACGCCGTCAATCAAAGAAGGCTTTGAATTAAGCGATAGCCTACTATAATGACTGATGACGGGAAAAGTTAAGGATATAGCTATTAGACATAGAATTATGGTTTATCTTTGGTTTTAGGATTCTGTCTGACCTACATGATAATCACCACCTCATTATCATCAATCATCGTAATAAACTGCCTTTATTATTAATATCCATCATTTACTATATGAATACACGTAAAAGAGACCTAAAATATAAGGGTAGCTATTTAAAAACAGGCTATAAATAATTGAGGGCAGGGGAAAAATATATATATATTTCAGAATATGTGGTATTGTGCCAAATGAAACGGTCATTGTTATTTATTAGGTTATATGGGTTATTCGAATGTTTAGATGCACTTTATTTCCACTCGTTGCGATTTTATATTTATAGGCCATGCGTAAATTAATTTCACAAAACGTCTAAAAAGCGGTAAAACATACAATATTTATACTCTTTATATCATTTCAAGAGCTTTGTATGATTTGTGATATTTATCAAACAGCAAAAATAGCGTCGATTATGAAAACAAAGTTTAAAAAAAAATGAGTAATATGGTTTTAAAAAAATAGAGCACAGTTAAATGTCAGGCAAAAACAGTTTTTATAAATTATGTAGGCCTATTAAGATTTTGCGCTGAATCCAAAATTCAGTCAAATGTGAATATAGTGAGCCTTCATGTGTGGCGTGCGTAATGAGAAACTGAGGACGCTATTTTAGGCTATTTAAATGTTATAAAAAGATCAGTATTGTAAATAGAAAAGCAAGAGGTGCATGCTCAGATTTAAGCGCACTGATCTCACTATATAACGTGCATTTAGCCTACACTTTCAACAGTTTATCATCTCAACGAAAATTGTATAGCGATTTTTTTATATAGGCTATTTATAACGGTAATACAACCCAGTCTTGCTGTGTGTCCCACATTAGCCTACACAGTGTCCCAAATTCCCCGAATACCGGTAGAGTTTTGAGAGAGGATAAAAAGCGATGGGAAACGAGACGAAAGCGCGCGCACTCTCCAAGAGAGCGAATAATTCTGCGTTTGGAGACAGAGAGCGCGCGCGGTGACGAAGGCGGATGAGCAGAAGAGTAGGAGAGGTGAGAGAGGAAAAATAGAAAAAAGAAATGCTTGCTAAAAATCATTAATCTTGCCGGGATCTGTCACGGCACGCCGGCGACACAAAGAGGGTCCAGAGAGTCGGAGCAGTGAAGTCAGTGACCCGCTGCCAATTGCTTGTGAAAAGCCCACCAGCCTTTAATAGACTTTTGCTGATCCGACACTTGTTTGCGGGCCGGCACAAAGGGCCGATGTGAGCACCTGACAGCAGCCCGCAGGCCCCGGGCTCCACTCCTGCCCCGTGATGAATGACCCTGAGCCCGGAGGAAGAGGAGGCGGGGGCCTAAACAGCTCTGGACGGACGGGGGGTTCGCGAGTTTGATGCTTGAAAACAAGAGTGGACAGAGACGAGGATTAATGGTGAACTAATATGAAAGATCTATAGTGTTATATATTCATTCGTTCGTTCGTTGTTTGTGGGTTGCTTTCATTTCTGCTTGTTGTTTATGTTGCCAATGCGAGGATCGTTTTCTCAAAATTATGTTCTGCTAAAATCAGATTCAGAGAAAACTATAATGTGTGGACATTAATTTCACAATAATCAAAAGTAATAAGAACAGCAAAAAATAAATAATTAATGTAAACACCTTTTTTGCTTTGCTTTTCCAGTGTGTTGTGTTAAACATTTGTATGTTCTTCTTTTAATTTAATTTAAATGGTTTTAACCTGCTTGCTGATTTAGATGGAAACCGAACTACAAGATTACAGATATTTCCTCTCAGATAATGGCAGAGAGAGAGAGAGAGAGAGAGAGAGAGAGAGAGAGAGAGATTTTCTCACCCCTTACACAGACAAGCCCATATAGCC
>JAOTRC010000009.1:1393326-1405471 GCA_027497675.1 Cyprinella lutrensis | reverse complement strand
GTTTTCGAATCCATTCAGCCGATTTTCTAATATTTAGAAGAATATCAGTAACCAGACAGTTTCTGGTCTCATTGACTCCCATAGTATACATATTTTTTTCGTACTATGGAAGTCAATGAGACCAGATACGGTCTGGTAACTGAAATTCTTCTAAATATCAGAAAATCTGCTGAATGGATTCAAAAACAGTAAAACTCAACTGTTTAACTCTGGGGGAGTTGTAAAATGAGCCAATTTCCCAAAAAAGTGGAGTATCCCTTTAACGCTCTCTCTTATTGCTGTCTTTTATTTTGAAATTAGCTGATGATCAATAAAATGAAGCAGTATATGTTGCTTTCGGTGATGTGCACTTCATTAAATCTGCAGAGGGAATTGAAGATCGGATTTAGTATATCCGTTTTGCAAAAACACATTTTCTGACCAGGTGTAAATGAAATTGTTTTGATAAATCACAAAGCTAACCGATCTGAGAAAACGCATGAAGTGGCCAGATGTAAACAGCCCCTTTGTCTACACTGTGGTTAAGCCAATGTGAGTGGCATGACGCGACAAAATCATTAGAAACCATTATAATAAGTGAAGCTGTCCACGCTGGAAATGGCACGATGCGAGCAACACAATTTCTGACGTACTTCAAGTGCTCGCGCTACTTGATACAAAAGACAAATGAATTTGCACAACCGTTTGTCACATCAACAGCGTGGTATTCCAGTGCAGACACTGTGTAATGAGTTTACTACCAGCAACGCTTTTTCACTGTACCCTCGCGCAGCTACATAGATTGCTTTCTTCTGCTGCTTTCACTTTAAAAGGATTATTTCACTTTAAAATTTCCTGATGATTTGAATCACCACAATGTCATCCAAGATGTTGAAGAAATCAAGTTTTAGAGTTTTTAGGGGACATTCCAGGATTTTCCTCCACATAATTGACTTCAATGGCAACCAACAGGTCTAAATTACCATTTTAATGGAGCTTCAAAGGCTCTACACGATCCCAGCCAAGGAATAAGAGTCTTATCTAGCCAAACGATTTGTCATTAATATATATATATATATACTTTTTAACCACAAATGCTCGTCTTGCACCAGCTGTGGTGCGCCACACAGTACATGATCACGTTGGAAAGGTCAATTGTGACAGGCGAAAGTACCGATCCAGTGTTTACAAAATACATAAAAATACATTCACTTAACATTGTGTCCCGTACAGTAGTGGAGGCCCTCAAACAGTTAAATCAACAGCTGTGTCCCAATGTGAAGGCTGCATCCCCCAAAGGCCGTATTTGAAGGACAATTGGCCGTATTTGAAGGCCGATTGCGTCACAGCGGCGCGACGAAGGACCTCCCAATTCAAAGGCTGCACCCTCCGAAGATCGCATTTGAAGGCCGATTGCGCCATCGTGGTGGGATGAAGGCTGTCCCAATTTAGTTATGAATCCTCCGAAGGCCATATTCAAAGGCCGGTTGCGTCACTGCAGCGCAACGAAGGCTTTCCTGATTCAAAAGCGACGTCAAATGCACCCTTCGTTTCCCCGTGAAAGGAAGGATACATAAATGGACACTCCGCTGCCTATCCTACCCCATAAATCATTGCGCGGGTGACAACAGCATTTTTATTTTAAAAAAAGGACGGCCGAGAGTTCGGTGGTGGACGGCAAATTCATATTTAAATGAAATAGTATTATATTTTCATTTACTTAAATAGCCAGAGAAACCAGCGTTAAAGCCACAAGGTTTTTTTTCGTTTTTTTTTTTTTCTTATTCATCTTAACTCATTCGTCAGCACTGCATGCTTTTGTCAAGTGGAAACGCGAAAATGAAATTATAGCCTACATTGTATTAAATTTCTTTGTACATTGTATTTCTTTATTATTCATTATTTCATTATTTCATTATTTTATGCAACTTTAAATGTGTACACAAAAGAGAATTCATGGCTCTGGATATTTGTTTATTTTTGTAAGGGTCTCTGAGTGTTTGCAAGGTTGATACATTTAAACTATATACTTTTGTGTAGTTTAATGTAAAATTTGTAGTGTTGCTGTCCTGTGAGGGGAAAAGTAGGTTACTTCACATTTGTACATGAATAGCCTACTAACGCAGTATGAAGTTCCTTACATTCTCCCACTGGTGATTCTGAAAATTAAAGTAACAAAACGTTGGTCCATTGTCACAATATTAACAAGTTGTTGCTTCTGTAACTACAACTGCGTCCCATATTTAAGTGCGCACCTGAAGCATTCTGACTGTTCTAGCCTGCAGAGGATTGTTCTTGTTGCTTTGCAACTGTGACTGACATCTGCCGACGACGAGCGGGAGTAACGACATTTGCACTGGACTTTTTATATTCAACTGGTTTAAAATATTCAAAAAGGGTTGACAACCATATATTCACCATGATCCATTTCTGTACACAATAAAAAGAATACCCTACAAAATCGCCTACAAAATCGCATCAAGGAACGATTAACATTTGAATATAGGCTATACATATGTGCCTATGTTTATCATTATTATTATTTTTTAGGCTATTTCATTACATTATTTACATAGGTTAACACCCAATATTTGAACAGTTTAGATTGTAATCTGGCTATTCAGAACGCAGCCTCTAGCTACGCATTAAACCAGCTCTGGCCAACTCTTAAGCCGAAAATACATGACTCCAATTATGTGATTTAATATATATATATATATATATATTGCCCCTCCTTTAAAGACAGGAAAATATAAAACATAAAATATCCAGTAAAATATAAAACAAAAAAATGACAATAGCCAATTCTCAGGAACATCGGGAACACCTGGTTGCGCAATTGGGAAATCCCACGAAGGCTACATGGTGCGTCCTTCGAAGGCCGAATAGGCTTCATCCTTCGCAGTCTGCAGCCTTCGAAGGATGCAGCCTTCACATTGGGACACAGCTAACATCTCCCCATAGCACCTGTCCTCCCTACTTCTTCTCTGCCTCTTTTAAAGAAACCACGTCCTCTCACTTGATTAAGCATGAGCGGAAAGTAGGCATGCCGGTAACGCCAGTCTCCGACAATTCTGACGAAAAATATGGTAATGACAAATGATTTTCGGATCTAAATTGAAATTTGTTGAACTCCTGAGTTTCGCCGTATGCTATACCCCCTAAGAGGAGGAAAGATCAAACGAAGCACGGAGAAGTGGACTTTGCTCAGCAGGTGATCGCTACAGACATGGCAGCTAAAGAGGCTAACATCGAAGAATTAACTTCTCTGATTCGCAGGATAATGCGAGAGGAACTTGATGAGGCGATTAATAGACTGCAACCGCAGCTTAATGCTGTTAAGGAGCATGTGCTTGTTTGTGCTACAAAAATTGGTGAAATAGAAGCTTCATTGTGTATCCACGATAGCCGTATAATCAAACTGGAGAGCGTTAATGAAAGTTTACGGAAAGATTATGATGAACTCAAGGAGAGAACTGAACGCCTGGAGAGTTATAATCGCAAATATAATCTCTGCGTTATCGGCCTGACCTCGGATGTCGAGAAGGGAAATCCTACGAGTTATATGACTCAACTGCTAAAGGAGTTGTTCAGTGATAAGCTCCAGCTTGATCCGAGCGTGGAGATGGCGCATCGAGTCGGTTCTAAGAGTAAATCTGGGCAACGGGTAATGACAGTAAGACTGCAGAGGCTGGTGGTGAGAGATGAGATCGTGCGGATTGCTAAAGAAAAAAGAGTACTGGAGGTTCGTGGAATGAAACTTCGCTTTTTTCCGGATATCTCGACGGAGATGGACAAATTACGAGCAAGTTTTCGGGACGTGAGGAAGAAACTAAAGACTGCGGGAGTTAAGCATGGCATAATTCACCCTGCCACCTTGATTCTGACTTTTAATGGAGACACAAAAAAGTTTTCCAACCATCTAGCTGCAGAGACTTATCTAAAGACGGTCATAGAGCCTGAATTGGAGAAGCAAGATAAGGAAGAAGCTCGTTAAGAGGTAGCAGGAAGAATTCTGTGTGACTGAACATTTGTATGTCTCATAATAACTAAATGACGATAAGGTTGTTTTGCATTCGTTACCGCAGAGTAATATGAAATAATGTGTTATGTCGGGAGATGGCGTGGCTGCCAATTGGTTTTGTTCATAAGGTTGACAAGAGGGGTGTGCATAATTGTGGGTGTGTGTGCTTGTATGTTGTTTTGGTTGTTTGTTTATATCTCACGATAATCATCAGGCTCGGCTATGCAATTCAGTTTACACAGTCTCCTCCCCGCTTCCGAGGAATCAGTTATACCGTGGTGGGTGTCAATGCCCCTGTCAGGCGTGCGGAGGTTATCACCATACTGGCGAAAGAAACGATCGAGGCCACCCCTACAGCCAAAATTAAGTCAGTCTTCTTCAGCCCCGACTTCATTGTACCTAAGAAAACCAGAAGGTTCGACCAATCCTGGACCTGCGCGTCTTGAACCGATCCCTTCACAGGCATCCGTTCTAGATGCTCACGGCCAAAAACATTTTCAAATGTGTGCGGCCACAGGATCAGTCTACAGCGATCGACTTGAGGCCAACTTCCATTTCTCGATTCTACCTCGACACAGCCTGTTCCTACGGTTTGCTTTCGATAGGCAGACAGACTAGTACACATTTCTCCCATTTGGGCTAGAATATCACCTTGCGTCTTCACGAAGGTTCGCATCCTGAACTATCGATGAATGGCTGATCCTAGCTCACTCTCAAGACCAGGTTTGCGAACACAGCGACCTAATGCTCCGGCACCTAGCACGTCTGGGCCTTTGGATCAACTGTGAGAAGAGCAAGCTTTGCCCCGTGCAGAGGATCTCTTTTCTCAGGATAGAAATCAAAGTAACAATGTGCACGCAGCTTACGAGCGTGTGCACAGTCACTGCTAACTTGCCTTAGACAGTTCGAGGGAGGCTGTTCGGATTTCTTTATATGAGACCGATTCAGCTCTGGCTTCGAGATCAAGTCCCAAAGTAGGCATGGCAACAAGGCACGCTCCGAGTACCAGTTATCAGACCATCACCCCGTGGACAAACCTCAGCTTTTTACCGGCCAGAGTACCCTTAGAACGAGTTTCCAGGCATTTTTCCATCTAAACATATGCCTCCACCACTGGCTGAGGTGACCATTGTTTGCCTCCCATGACACTCCCATCCCACTGCAACCAGTTTTACTCCCTGACCGAGGGCACGCTCAGCTCAGACGCATTGGTGCACAGCTAGCCGCTAGCCGTGGGGCCTTCAAAAGTATGCATTTCCCCCAGTGAGCCTTCTTGCACAAACCCTGTGCAAGATCAGGGAGGACGAGGAGCAGGTCATATTGGTTGCACCTCATTGGCCCAGTCAATTTGGTCATATTGGTTGCACCTCATTGGCCCAGTGGCCTCATTGGCCCAGGTTCTCTTAACTTGTACTCCTCACGGCAGCACCTCCCTGGCCAATTCCTCTGAGGAAGGACCCTTTCTCAGACACAGGGCAGTCTATGGCACCCTTATCCCGAACTTTGGAACCTCCATGTATGGCTCCTGGATAGGACGAGGCAGGTTTGAGTACCCTACCATCAGCAGTGGTGGCTCTCATCACTTCCACTTCCTCTAGAAAATCGTCCACGAGACATGCGTATTCGTTTAAGTGGAACCGATAAGACCCCAGAAAATGCCAGATCAGTGTCGTGCTTTCCTTCCTGCAAGATGGGTTGGAGCGAAGGCTGTCTCCCACCACCCTGAAAGTGTATGTTGCTTCTATCGCTGCATATCATGAAGCAGTCGAGGGTAAGTGCATGTGAAAGCACAACCTGATCATCAGGTTCCTGAGAGGAGCGAATAGACTGAATCCTCCTCGCGCTCCTCTCGTTCCCTCTTGGGGATGCTCAGTGGTTTTAACTGCCCTCCAGAGTGCTCCCTTTGAGCCTCTGCAATCAGTGGAGCTTAAGTTCCTGTCAGTTAAGACAGTGCTCCTGGTTGCATTGGCCTCCATTGAGAGGGTAGGGGACCTGCACGCATTTTCCATTGATGAAGCATGCTTGGAATTCGGGCTGGCCTATTCTCAAGTGATCCTGAGACCCCGGCCTGGATATGTGACCAAGGTTCCCACCACTCCCATTCGAGATCAGGTGGTAAACCTGCAAGCACTGCCTCTGGAGGAGGCAGACCCAGCTTTGCCACTGCTCTGTCCAGTATGTGCCCTCCGTGCTTACGTAGACAGAATGCAGTGTTTCTGGACCTCAGAACAGCTCATTGTCTGTTATGGTGGGAAGCTGAAGGGAAAGTGTCTCTCCCAGCAGAGGTTGTCTCACTGGTTAGTGGACACCATTGCTTGGCATATCAGCTGCAAGGTCGACCGTACCCCCTTGTGTGAAGGCCCACTCCTCTCGCAGTGTGGCTTTCTCTTGGGCTCTATCGCATGGCGCCTCGCTAACATACATCTGCAGAGCTGCAGGCTGGGCGGCACCCAACACATACGCCAGATTCTACCTTCTCCGATTGGAGCCAATGTCCTCTCATGTATTTGCTTCAACCAGCCGGTGCTAGGATCTGCTCAGGTGTCTTTGCTTGCTCGCCATTCCACTCCACAGACTGGATACATGCGATATTTTCCTCAGGTGAGCTTGACCCGACAAGCCCTGATTTCTATGCCACTGGCAGCTTTCGCGTTGGCCAGGTGCTGCCATGTGCATGGTTCCCCCTCTGGGTGACCCCCACATGTGTATTTCCACTGTAAGTATCTCTAAATCATGTGTCTTTCTCACACCAAGCCGCCTTGCCACCCCTGAGGTTGAAACATTCCACCCTGCAGGCTGGACACCTCAGTGTTTTCCATATGCAACCCCCTCACGGGTCATATGTGTATTCTGTAAGTCCCTCCCTTCGGAGGATTAGACTACTCAGGGAACGAGGGTTATATTCGTAACCGAGACGTTTTTATTATAGTTTTTTGCCCTACTTCTGCCTTTGTCACGCGTGACACTTCCAACATTATTACGTAATGCGTGGTGCATCGCAGAGCTTCTGCAAGATGAGCATTTGTGGTTAAACAGTATAAATGTTTTTTATTGTTTTTAGAAAATGACAGATTGTTTGGCTTTATAAGACTCTTATTCCTCGTCTGGGATCGTGTAGAGCCTTTGAAGCTGCACTGAAACTGCAATTTGGACCTTCAAGCTATATGGAAAATAAATCCTGGAATGTTTTCCTCAAAAACCTTAATTTCTTTTTGACTGAAGAAAGAAAGACAAACATCTTGGATGACATGGGGGTGATTAAATTAGCCGGATTTTAATTATTTTTTAAGGGAACTAATCCTTTATTAATATTCACTCCATTCAATACTGAACTTGAATGTGCTGTTGCTGTTGCTGTAATATGCGAACAGTATGAATTTGCTATTCATGCTGCTGCTGTTAATGATATCTTACGATCCAAATTTGCTAAGCATAGCCTACTCCTATAAGCATAGCCATATATATATATATATATATATGACAGACAGTGTGCATTCATTTTTATTTATAAAACTGAAAATTCGATTGTCCGGTCTTCGATAGTCCAATAGCGTACGATTGTACTCCCCTTGCTTTAAAGGGTGGATACCACTTCTGCTGAGTACACTGCCTGTTGGCAGTGTAAAATAAGTACAACCAGGCCCACATAAATGTCTGTGAGAAAACCTGGCTTCTGAGGCTAGCTCTGCTAACAGTCTTGCTATCAAGTAGTTTGAGTTGGATTCTTGGCATTGCAATGGCATTAAGCATCACATTGCAGGCCCCCATGGAGCCTCCCTGATTCTAGCCCAGAGCCTGGGTTGAGCATAGTGTTCCAGAATCTATCAGATGATCGCTCTGTTATCTAGCTAGGTCATCCCTAGAGCTGCAGTTGCTCCCCTTATTAGGGTCCCTTTCAGAATGCACAGCCTCCATAGGGCTTTGATGGAATACGGTCACTGACAGCCTGTCTGTCAACAGAAGGGGGAGAGTTTGGCATTTCTGATGTTTTTGACACCGCCATAATTGGCATACACTCCCCTCAGCATGGTCGTATAGGTATATCATACCACAAAGTGCCAGACACAGTGTGAGTTCCCTTTCGAAAGGGAACATCTCAGGCTACGACTTTACGACTGGAAATGAAACACTGCGTCTTTTGCCATGCCTCGGAATACCTGTTGAACAGTCCCGTCAAACGATAAGTGGATGACATGTTCTCTAGGCCCCCTTATATACTTCCGGGTTGCTTTAGTAGTGATGTCATATTCTGTCACAGGTCAATATTATTGCTGTGATTAGATAGGTGTTTAAGACACCTCTTCACAAGAAGGCGTTCCCCCAAAGCATCATCGACAGAGTGTCTCTTTTCCTGTTCTCAGTGAACATTGGTAACCGAGACGTTCCCTTTCAATTGGTCATTCTCAATGTTACTTCAGATGACCGATGAATAGGATTCCCTTGACAGTAAGACTATTGAAAACACTTCCCATTTAAAAAATAAGCCACATCCTTCTTCAAATGAGTAATATGGAGAGCTGTTATCATATGGAATTACTGGGGTGACACCAATCTTCTAAGTGATTGGTTCTTTCAAGGGAAAGACAGGCTTCTGTTTCAAAAAAGCATTATATGGGATCCCTGCAGGGTCACACAAATGGCACCCAGCCTAGACCTAGTTCTTAAGAATTTAGCGGGATATAGGCCTGGTAAATAGCGGGATATACGCTCCACCATGTCCGGCTGCCAAGGGTGACAGAGGGCTCAACAGGTTTTTCAGTCAGGAGACATAAGCACTACTGTAGTCACAACAAGCCTACAAGAGACGGGCCTCTCGTTGCTTCTACCCATGTGAGATGAAAACACAGGAGGATAACGGCTCTACACGCAGGCTATAGAATCTAAAAAGCGTGTTGGGTGTCACCCAGCCCGCAGCTTTACAAAAATATTTTAGTGAGGCTTCTTGTTGAGTGAGCTTGCAACCTGAACGGGCAAGGCACGCCTATCTATCCACTATCCAGTGGGCCATCCTCTGCTTGGGACAGCCTTTCCCTTCTGCTGGCTTCCGTAACAGACAATGATCTGGTCTGAGGTCCTGAAGTTCTTTCTACGAGAGCACGGACTGGACAAAGAAAACCCAGGGCTGGGTCTGCCTCCTCCGGGGGCAGCACTCTCGGGTTCACCACCTGGTCACTGAAGGGAGTGGTAGGAGCCTTGGGCACATTGCCAGGCCGGGGTGCATCAGGATGGGCTGTTGTGAAGAGCATGAGCTCTGGGATCCAGGTCCGGTTGACGTTTCCGGTTGAGGCCTCTCGTTCCTCTGCGGGTCAGACACCTAGAGCGCTGATTGAGTTCTGGGTTGGAGACTCTTTTAGGAGACTCGCTCTCTCTTGGTACTGAAGCACACAGGAGAAAAGATCATGGCAACACTGACAGGAATTTGCAGCCTTTAGTGTGCACTCACTCTCTCTGAAGGTGCAGCTCTTACCAGACGTAATAACAGCTTTTTAGCACTCTGAAAAAGTGCACCGGCACCGTCACCAGCTGTAAGAACAGCCTGATGCAATTATGATGCAGCCTGATGCTATTATCGCATGGCAATGTGTATTGGCTCGTTTTAGTTACACTCAAAGTAAATTGGCCTCCCCGACGAGATTCCTATTCATCGGTTATCTGACGTAAGTTGAAAGTAACTGACTGAAAGGGAATCTTTGTTCTCATGGGTAACTGTCTGTATGAAGACGTGTGCTGAATGTTGTAATGCCTGGCTCTGAGTCATAATAAGTAGAATGCAGAAGTAGTTTTACAAGTAGTGTGAAAACTGTGGTTCAAAATAGGTGACGACACACGTGCAGCTTGTGGAGTTAGCATGCTAGCAGCAGTAGCAGCATATGGATATGTTAACTAATAAATATTACATTGACCACATACACCATATTTGAGATTTATTCTTTATGTTAAAAATTAAGGAACTGGGACTGACAGTACACAGATAAAGTGTACTAGTTATACATGTTTCATTTAGAATAATGAGTTATGAAGAAAATATTAAGTGATAGGCTACATGTTTTACTGAAATGTTTAGAAAACTATTAAAAATGTTATGATGTTGTCAGATGACAAGTAAAATCCAAGAAACCAGATATTAATTATTCTTTTGGCTTTGTGTTTTGAAAGCCGGGGGGGCCTCTCTCTCTATTTTTGGAATCAACCTTTTTCAATTCGTCTTCTGGTCCTGAGTTGTCTTATTTCAACGGCGGCAATTTTTGGATAGAGCATTATCCTTGCTCTCTTGCACTGGGGCAGGAGGACTGGTGAGCCAACCCAAAGGAATAAGAGAGAATCAGAAAATACTTCAAGAATACGTCAATGGTTTCATCGACAGAGTGGTAGGATAAATATTTTTTTTGATCGAGTCATTAATATGGCTGGATCAATTCTGTTTGTGGACCACTGGATTAGGACACTCGTTACCTTTGGAACTAAAATATTGTAAACAGTTCATCTTCTGGAATAAACTTTAAAATGCAAGCCTTACAGATGTGGATCACTTATTGGGTTTAAACTGGTGACTGGTGAGTCTTGACATCTATACTGTATAAGAACACCCTTTTAATCTAGTTTGGTTTATTTGTAACAAACATTGCTGTACCTGTTTTTATTGTTATCATTGTTGTTTACACTTTTCAAGAAAGAAACAGTCAGGTGCTGGGGAAAATAAGTTTGGTGCTAAAATACACATTTAACTTGTGGTGAACCAATCTAATTAATAGTCCATAATGATATTTGATTAAGAATTACAGTAGCTTGAACCTTGACAGAGCAATTTAAATATAAAATCTCTAAAAGATGTAAATTAAAACCAGAGTGCAAACTGACTGTTAACAACGAGTTGTATGTGCCTGAATTAGATTTCCTACTGGTAATAGTGGTTTAAGTAAACTGAGTTTTATAAAGCATTGTGAGCAATAGTGAAAATTACTTAATGGTGACAGTGAACAGAGACAAATTGCATTGGTTTTCTTAAGGAATAAGAGTTTACTGTTTTTTTTTTTTTATTCTTTATTTAAAGGTTTGACTACAAAATAATAAAAACGTTCTTACCTTCTAAGTCTTACATTTGTCTTGAGTGTGTTTCTCCCCTTTATGTTGTCGGTTCCTTGCTCCTAAAGCGAGTTTTGTGTTCTAAAATCTAAAAGCAAAAATTGTAGTAGGAAACTACTGCATCCATCAGTAGGGGCTAACAGATTGATGCTACCCAGTCAAGTCTTTAACCCCCAACGCCTATTATAAACATACAGGTTAAGGATCCACATTGTACAAAGAAACAGGAAATTTACGCATTATTATGAGACAATTTCATAATAAAAGTCAAGAAAAAAAATGTAATTTTTAAACAAATATTAGAAAAAAAAATCATGAAGCTCCATTAATGTTGCTGGTGACAGAGGGCAGTAATAAGAATACACGGTATATTCTAAATATTTTCTATTGGTAAACAAATCAGATCATTTTGTGGAATTCATTCCCAACCTTACAGTGCAGTTGTACTATAAATGGCTTTTGCTATTTTTCTATATTTTAGTCATGACCATTGCTGTTCATTCTTTATGTACATTTTTTACCCCATTGTTTTATGTAACTTTTACATTTTGACCCACAGTGTGATAAACATTGACCTTCTTGGCCAAGGCGCATACCAGATCTATATGATTCCTTACCAAGATGCACAGTTTACCCGTCCATATGAGGGGGGCGTGCAAGTGCAGGTTAACCAGCAGATATATGTGGCGGTTACGGTGGAAGGAGTGGATAGAAGTCAGTTTGCAACAGTTCTGGACAACTGCTGGGCCACACCAGTTAATGATAGCGAATATCGTATTCGCTGGAATCTGATGATTAGAGAGTGAGTAACTGATGTAAAAATGTTTGTTTGTTTGTTTTTTAAATTATTATTATTATTAGGCCCCCTAAAAAATGCATCACTTGCTTCAAAAATGACAGACAAATAATAAAAAAACCATTTCTGACCAATAAATAATTTTGCTTGAAATGTTGAATTATGTGTTTAAAGGTGCAATGAAAGTGTTATAGACCATTTCAAAAGATGTAAACAACACTGGTCCAGAAGCACTTCCTGTTTCAGTTTGTAACTGTTTTCTT
>JAOTRC010000009.1:1228268-1240638 GCA_027497675.1 Cyprinella lutrensis | reverse complement strand
AGCTTGATAAAAATGATCATTTTAGAAGAAAATTTCAAATGGCATTTAGAGGCTTTTGCATCTGAACTCTTCATTTTTAGAACAGTGTTATTTTTATATCATTAAGATACTATGATTTTACTTTCCAACGCAGTCCCTAATAACCATGTGGGAATGGAGCGTCCCAAATGTCGTCTGTATAACATTGCTGGGTGATCATAGAAATAAACAATTGTAAAGTCATATCAGGAACGTTATTATATGACTAACAGAAGACCATAAACATTCTGTTAACGCTCTGTCTGGCCAATCAGAGCAGAGTAGCTCACGGAAAGGAGGGATTTAGAGAGATTGATTGACCCATAGAGTCATTTGAGAATCATTGAACAATGTGGTGATGTGCAAAAGAATGTATATTATGAGTAAAGTGTTTTTTGACCTTTGATGCATGTAAACCTGTTGTAGGAGATTTCAAAACAACATTAGGAACCTTTAAAATAGCATAATAGGGGCAGTTTAATTATCTTTTAACTTTATATACCTTAACTGTCAAAAGTACAAGGACAAGATGTTTCAAAGTTAACTTAAATTTCAGTGTATTTTGTAATAAACAATTTGATTTTGATGGTTGCGAAACTCCTAAAAAGTTAGGACAGAGGCATTCTTACCACTGGGTCACTTCACCTTTCCTTTTAATTACACTTTGTAAAAGTTATGCGAGTTACCCATGCCGTTTACAATGATTCACTCCCATACCGTGACAGGTGTTTGCTTTTATACTTGTTGCTGATGAAAGTCCGGATGGTCTTTTTCTGTCTTTAGGACTGAGAACTTGATGCCAAGCTGAAACATGGACTCATCTGACCACAGCACACTTAAGACCACCTGAGCTCAGGGCCAGATATCTTAGTGATATATCTGCATTGAACAGATTTCTAACAGAGATTCAAGTTGCTATTTCTTGATGCAGCGGCAGACTGTGTTACGGGACAACGGTTTTCCAAAATATTCCCAAGCTATATTTAACAGTTGCACAATGTTTTTCATGCAGTGCCATCTGAGGGCCCTGACACATCTTGGCTTGCAAAAACTGAGATGCTCCTTTTATACTCAGTCACGATACCATCGCCAATTACCAGTTAACTGTGGACCGTTTTTAATTATCATTAGTAGTAGTAGTATGGAAAAGATACATTTCCTCTGGTGGAAAGCAGGTGGCAGTATTTCGTTTAATGTAGTTTAAACAGTATTTTGTGTATTATTCTTATGGTCCCAGAAGCTATAACTCACCAAAAGATGATCAGTTAATTGGAACAGCATTATAATGAGACTGCTGCACTTTCAGCATTTTAAATAGACAAATAAGTTGCCTTGGAGTGATGCTTCAGGCCCAAATAAATATGCCAGACCTTTGCTGCATGCTCCCCACCGAGCACTCAGAACCAGCCGACAAGACTGTAAAGCTAAAACTACACAGACAGTATATGTACAAATAAACACAACCATCGATAGAGTTGATTCAGAAACCCCACAGTTCATTAACCCCCTGATTTATTTCTCTCTGTCACAACACTCAACCATCATATTTTAACTGCCCATCATTGCAGCTACATAACATGAAAGAAAAGGGCATAGTAATGCATGGTAAATTGAATTCACGCTACATTTAACTCTATTAACCAATTCTCTTATTTTGCTGAATCATGTCCTGGAGTAAATGTAGTAGTCTGTGAAATTTTAATTTCTAATTGCTGGTACTCTCAAGCAAAAAATGTATTCAAATTCTCAATATGGTACAACAGCTTCAGCACAACAGAATCACAATATGTAAAAAAACTAAATGAGTCAGAGCCTCAGTAATGTACCATAAAAGAGGGCAATTGAATCCGCGCTTCACAGTTAGCCTGTAGGAAAATATTATCGCTCCAGTGAAGGAAAGGGTTTAAGCAACCAGCTAAACTCACTCACAGCAATGAGTGAGAAAGGTTATAATCACTTTAGCTTTTGGCTTTAAAGTACCACCATAAAAAATGCAGGAAAACTTGTAGGAACTAAAAAAGAGGCATTTTACAATTGATAAAAATAAGCAGTCTACAATTATCAGGTCGAAGATGGAGTGAGTGCATGTGTTAATCTGACCAGTTCAAGCTGTCCTAGTTTACCAACATAAACCAGCACAGATGCACTTATTCAATCAAATTATTTAAGTAAAGTAACAGTTAGCTGTTCATTAGGTTATTTTTGAGAACAGCTGCCCTGATAAGTTGGGGCATTCATTTAAAAATGATGTTGAATATAAATATGTTCAAATTCAATGTTAAAATGTTAGACTCAAAGGGATAGTCTTTGTTCAAATTAAAGGGATTTTTTAAATTGTCATTATTTACTCACCCTCATATCGTTCCAATCCCATATGACCTGTATTCATCTTAGAAACACAAATAAAAATTATTTTTAAAATTTTTTAATTTCTATTTTTAAATCTGAGAGAATTCCCTCATTGAAAGTCCAATAGACTAAACTTTGACTTTTAATGTCTTCTGAATGTATGATGACCAGCATTCGTGCACACATAGAGCAAAGGTCAAATATTATAACTGTGCAATTCCAATGAGGTTTGTCCTTGCACATCACACAAGCACCAATACGCTTGAAGATTCAAGCTGTTTCAAATTCGGTTTGCCTGGATGCCAGCCCGAACACCGCCCACGACATTTTTTGGTTGGGAAGTTCGGTCTTGACTCGATCCATTGAAGAGTAATTATGATTCATTTCGGTTCAGAAATGGTCCGGCCAATCAAATTACGATGATGGACAGATGATCTGCCAGGGTTCTCAATTTTATCAAAAGCTTGGAGTGAGATCACATGCGGTTAGGGGAGGAGCCCCAATGGAGCCGCGCCCCTACCCATCCCCACTCCCCAATTTTACCCATTGCTCATAATTAACCAGCACAAATTGAAATTATAACAACTGGTAAATCTGATAAATGACAGAGCAATTCATCACATCAAATATTCTACTCTTTAATGTTATATTTCAAGATTTCAAACATAAAAATAAAATAAAAAACAGATTGCTCCAAACAATTTGGAAAAAACAAATCTTTTTGCATTTTTGAATGTGTCTAGTCAAAGTGGTATAATGATTTATTGTGTGGTATGGGACATTGTGAACAAATGGACATATTAGAGTATTAAGGTGTTTGCATGTGTGTGTGTACACAAATATTTTTTTTGCTTTTTTCCTGACATCTTTTGAAAAATACAAATGCAATGGCAATTATTAATGTATTACATTTGTGTAATTTGTGTAATTAGTGTAATTTATCAGCTGGCTCTGACGGTCGCAAAGAAGATGGGATGCAATGAAAAGCCTGTGGTCATTGTGGTTTCTCCTTTGGTCACACTCATGGAGGACCAAGTAAAAGAAGCAACACCCAAGTAAAAGAAACAACACATTTTAGTACTTCTTCCTGCGTGCGTCAGTTGAGTTCTGTTGACAACTATGAAGCTGACTTACTTCGTTGCTCTGATTGGTTTTAGGTCTATCCAATTGAGTGCTGAGGTTTTTTTTTTTCCTAGTTTGGTTAAGACATGCCTAAAAATCAAAGCCCTAAGGAACAGTATCAGACTCACATTATGACTAGAATATGAGTATGACGAAGTCAGGCTACCACTCTGTTTCAAGGGAGAATACTATCTGAAATTCACTTATAAGCATTCATTTATAGAACAGCAGCTACGCTTTTAAAAATTCATAATGCACCCTACAGTATCTGGGCTGCAATATTTTACTAATTCAGAAAATATGAATCACTGTCTGGCCAACTGAGACATGGTATGGAGATAAAGGTTAGATCACAATTTTTTTTGCGGTAGAACTACAGCACACTGTGAGTGTACATTAGCACATTTACTTTTGGTATCTTATAGAGCATTGGGCCCAAAAATAGTGATGTGGTTCAGAATGTGACCCGAACACGAGTCGGCTGTAAAAAAAAAAAAAGCACATGAATTACCAATAGAAGATCTAGGTGGAGAGTCTAGCAGTTGCATCGCAAACTGCTACAGCAAACACTGAACAAGAAAGCTGAGCAGCAAGCTCATTGAAGCAGAAAACAATCAGCTGTGAGACCGATGTGATTGCTAGCAGAGTTAAGGACCAATCAGCAAGCGCCATCTAAAGTTTCAAGACAGCACTTTGGATTTGTACTCCTTTAAAAAGTAATAATTATTGCATGTTTTTTTCTTTCTGACAGAAGAGTATCTTAACATATAGAATTCAATTCACATGTGGACACTAGTGTGTTTATATCTGCTTCTGTGCAACTCCACTCATGGCTTATCCAATCCGATTACAGAACCCAGAACTATCTTGCTTTAGTAAGAGGTTTTGTCTGTACACAGCACTCACTTGACTCTCTATGGATTCCAGCATGTTATATAATCTTCTTTTGTGGTCTCAGTTTTTAGAGGTCTTCACTTCATTTTCAATTCATAAGATTGAATCAGTGTTACTCTCCCAGAGTTTGGAGGTACAAACCAGAAATAGACCCCATATAGTGTCATGTGAATGGAAAAACATCATTCAATTTCCATTAAGATACAATTTCCTGATATTTTGGAACATTTTGTATATTTTAAAAACAAATATATAAATAGTACAAAATGTAGGCCTTTTTAGAGAGAGAGAAAAAAAGAAAATATGCTTGTTCCGTTTGTTTTGTTTTGTGCTAATTTATTCACTTGGCAGAGATTTCTTGTGCCTGTTTGAAAGTGTCCACTTCTACCCCACACCACATACACTCACCTAAAGGATTATTAGGAACACCAGTACAATTTCTCATTAGTGCAATTATCTAATCAGCCAATCACATGGCAGTTGCTTCAATGCATTTTGGGTTGCGGTCCTGGTCAAGACAATCTCCTGAACTCCAAACTGAATGCCAGAATTGGAAAGAAAGATGATTTAAGCAATTTTGAGCATGGCATGGTTGTCAGTGCCAGACGGGCCGGTCTGAGTATTTCACAATCTGCTCAGTTACTGGGATTTTCACTCACAGACATTTCTAGGGTTTACAAAGAATGGTGTGAAAAAGGAAAAACATCCAATATGTGGCAGTCCTGTGGGCGAAAATGCCTTGTTAGTGCTAAAGGTCAAAGGAGAATGGGTCGACTGATTCAAGCTGACAGAAGAGCAACTTTGACTTGTGAAGCCACAACTCATACAACCTTGAGGCAGATGGGCTACAACAGCAGAAGACCCCACTGGGTACCACTCGTCTCCACTACAAATGGGAAAAAGAGGCTACAATTTGCAAGAGCTCACCAAAATTTGACAGTTGAAGACTGCTTCTCTCTTCTCTCCAGAGCGATCTCATGCAACAAATGCATCAAAACTTTTTTTTTCTTCCATATTTATGTTTTTGAATTTCGTAAGATAATCGACTTAATTTTAATTTTTTCACTTTTGTTCATATCAATAGTAACAAAGCACAAAGCTTATTGTGATTTATTGGATGGGATGCCCGCTACAATGTTCCATTCATTCATCAACTGAAAACAGAATAGCCCAATGGTTCGTTAAAACGAGAATGATAAAAATCAAGAAATCAATATTTTTTACCTAGCCCTAGTTCAAGTAGCCTACATTTTAAAAAGTTTTTCGTCGTCTGTTTCTTCTGCTGCTGATTGCCGTAACCAATTCTCTGGTGTTCACTTCAGGTCGCAATCTATTTTGTATCACACAGTATTGCTTTTTTTAAAGAGGACATTATGCTTTTCAGAAGGAGGGGCTTCTTAGAGACAGGAACTAAACAGAGCGTTACTGACAGACCGGGAAGAGAGGAGCTGCAACAATGTTGAATGTGGGGAAAATAATCAGTAATATGTCCTCTGTAATTAATCCTCTGCCTCTTTAATGTGGTCTCACAGGAGAAGGTCGGTGAGTTTGCTAAGATGAGTAAGATTGAGCTTCTAGAAGCCACTGAGAAGTCTGTCGGCCCACCAGAGATGCATGAGTTTCACTGCGAGCTCAAGACGTTTCGCAGCAAAGAGAGGGACCTGGAGGTGAACGCCTTTCTTCTTTGAAATCCAGTGTTTTTAGTCCCGATTATGCCTTTAATTTTACTCCATGCTGTTTGTGGTGCTTGATCAGAATGTCTGTAAGGAGAAAGCCAACTTCCTAGAGAAGGCCAGGCAGAGGAATGAGAGGAACAAGCTGGATGTGGAACGTTACTACATGAAGAAGAGACACTTGGACAGGATCCAGATGCTGGAGAAGAAGAAACCCTGGGTGGTGAGTGAGATCACAATAGGCTAAACTCTCCCAAAACCAGAGTGGATGGTTTCTTTGGTCATAAGTCATGATTGTGCACATTCTTTCTGTTTCATTTTGTTGCATTAGTGCTAAAAAGCTTTCCTGGGAGAAATGAATCCTCTTTATAAAGGCGCTATGGTTGGATCACACTATGTACCGAATACTAGTCACTTTATTGTACTAACTCCCTCTTATTAATTTTAAACGCTTTCGGTTATCAAATAAAGTAATGATTGATGACAAATACCTGGGACACCTCAGCATGTTTATAGTTGCTTTACTTCCATATAAAGTTGTGGATTTAAAGTTGGCATGACAGAGTTGGCATGACTTCGTGAACAAGACCAAATGTAGGACGGGACTTGATTTTGTCTGTGGGGAATTGATTGAATGGTTGTGGTTTGCTATTGGTGGATCTCATATGAGTGAAAGGCTATTGTCCCGTCCCATGTGCCTTTAAACAACACCAATAGATGGCAATAAAAAGTCCTATTGCTCAGAGAAACCTGAACAAAGACTTGCAAAGTTTTAAGTGATAATATGTCAAAACCTTTTGATAAAACCTGTGCGCTCTGAACGTATTTCTATTCTATTCTCTGTTTCCAATTTTTAGGAGTATGAAACGGCACGTAAAGAGATGGAGGGGGTGAAGAAGGAAAGAGAGGAAATGAAAAGGAAGCTGAAGTCGCTGAAAGAAGCTCAGGAGCCACTGGTCAGAAAGATCCGGTCGGTGGAGAGTCAGCTGCAGCCCATCGAGCAGCAGATGAGGGAGAAGGTCAGACCACAGATCACTAACCCTTTTTACCAACCATCATCTCCTTCTATAAATACAGTTAATGCCACTGTTTTTTTTGTTTTGTTTTCAGACCGCCAATATCAGAGAGGTGTCTCAGAAATGCAAACAGAAACATGATCAGCTTGAACTGAGGAGTAAAGAGGTTTGTTCTGAAAGAGTGTTTGCTTATGAAACATTTTATTAAACATTTTGTTTTATAATGGTGGTTCTCAGCATGGTCACCAGACTCACCACAACCCACATTTTTAGGTCTTTGAACCAAGTATTCATTTCTCAAAATGGTTAACACTGATGAATAAACAGTATTAAATAGCTGTCCTTTACTAGTTTTTTTGTTAATACAACAAAGTTAGTAAGTTTGTATGAGCCACCACAGAAAAAAAAACATTTACTATTGTTTAAATACACAATACTAACATGCAGGGATTGACATTCATTTTTTTTCTCATCAGCCACTGTGGCTAGTGGTTTTCCAAAGTTACTAGCCACTTAGCATTTTTACTGGCCACAATTTTGACATGGTGAAAAACTGCCAATTAGGTATTTTCAAAATCTCTAAGGTATTTTAGGCTGCTGTCACTTTAAGTGACATAACTGACTGTGTTCATGTGAATACTCACTAAGACTGCCATTTTGACATTATTTAGGCTGCATTTACACTGCAGGTCTTGATGCCCAAATCTTATTTTCTGACTATATCCGATTTTTTTGACGACCTGCTTACATCATCTTTTAAAAATGACCCATATCCGATTTTTGCATTTACACTATACACTGCTGAAACTACCAAATGCAGACGTTCTGACCCGGGAAATTAAGCAAAACAGCACAAAATTCAATGGATGTAGATGCGAATAAAATTATCCAGTGTTTTCTTTCCACAGTATTTCAATAAGTCATTAAAACATTGGTCTCGTACGGCGGAGAAAAAAAAGAGGAGAGGCACTGTAGCCACGAGCACTTAAAACGATGTGAATTCACGATATCTCGTGAAATGTCTTCAAAAACGGATGTATTTCTGTAACAACCCTGCATTTTTGCCTGCACTCTTCACCCCAAACTCTCAAAAGACATGAAACCTCCGCATTGCTCCTCTGTGTGTATCCTCTCTTGCATCGCGCCTATATTCGCGCACTTTTTAATGACGTACGACTCGCATTAACAGGGAATATCTGATTCGTCTGCTTACATGGCACACGCAAATGCACGTATCCGATTAATATCCGATTTATTACCACATATGAATGAGGCCTGAATCCGATCTGAGAAAATCGGAATCCATGCGGTTTTTTCCTGCTTACAAGTTCACTGGTCATATCCGATCTGTGTGAGAGGAAAAAATCGGATATGGGTCACTTGAACCATGCAGTGTAAACGAGGCCTTTGTCAAGTTGTGTTGCTTTTCAATATCAATATACAGCTACTGCTTTAGTAGCATAACTTTCGGCTGTGCTCATGTAACGTGACCCGATTAACGTTGTTGAAACTTTAGTCGTTAAATTACGTTTTTATTTTTTTTAAACTTGTGAAGAACAAGCGCAAACAATTTCCTATGCAAATAACAACTTCAACATCTATGTTAAACTGTACTTAATACTTGTTTTTCTAATTGAAACGATTGGCTGAGCTACAGGCGCATTTGATAGACATTCTTATCACCCAATAAACGGCGCCAGAAATTCAAAAACCATGCCTCAAATACGAGAAAAGTCTCAACGAGAATTGGGTATGGTGTTAGCCAGGCTAATTTAGATGCATAACACTCACCCATGTTCATTTCTTTTATGATGTTAAGTGCCAGATAACAGTGAAGTCAAGTGAATGGTATTTTCTGATTTCTTTGCCACTGATCATTTGAATCATATACAACTTAGAAAAGGTGAGGGGAAATGACTTAGTGCACCTTGAAGTGAGTGAGGAACCCTGAAGGCAATTTTATAAGAAGAATGAGAGGTCATCAATTTTAGTAGCATCCCGACACCTGCGTCAGATTGATTTGTACCACGTTCCGTGTTGCCGTGGGAGTACGCGACATAAGGTTTGCTTTCTATCAGCTTTCCACTGATCGTCCACTGAGAATCAATAACGATTTCATGTAATCAAACGCTGACATTCATGGGCGTATCTGACCTCCTTCAAAGTTTCTACATGATCGATTCGGTGCGTTTGGCAAGTGTTTACCCAAAGGCTTTAGGCTTGCTTCTGGAAACGTGTAAAATGCTATTTACACTTTAAACAACAAATACAGAATGGAAACAAATAAGCAAGCATCAATTTGGCATGTCATTTGGGACCATGTTATGACATGCGGTGAAGTGAGCAGGTTCTCTGACTCGGTTTCATACATTCAGCACAATCCCAATCAATTGCTCGTTAGCCACGGCGTGAGATGATGTGATATGAATAATAAGTCCCACGTTGGCATTTGTGTTTAAGCCTAAGCCCCTTAATAAAACGTTTACACTGCTCATGTACTCTGTGCTGACAGGCGAGTTTTAATGAAGAAAGCCCCGCTGGCCCCTGCTGATCACACAAGATGGATTGACATGATTAGAGGAGGCTCAGGTGAGGGTGGTTTGCTCTTTACCGATTTTGGCCCTCTAGGCCTGATCAGCAAGTTTCTTCTTCCAGGAGAGCTGCACACCCCTCCCATCGGTCCGCTTTATTAAATTGGTGCGACCAGCACCCAAGGGTGTAGTGTTGACTCTTCCTTGCTCACAAGGCAGATATCAAACTGTATGGGACATAATCCATGGACATTGACATTAACATGGGTGCTGTCGACCCATGTTCACCAAGAGGAGATGGCGGCTGTAGTGCTAATGAAGAGCTACGAATGAATGAATGTCTAGTAACAGCATTAAAGGTTATGGGGAGACTGAGTCTTTCTCTAGATGCAATGCAACATTAATCAATTAGTTTAGTAGGCTGGAAGTGTTAAAAAGAAGCTGACACTACTTTCCTAACAAGTAACTCTGTTACCCTAAACATCTCAATCGGAGCCAGAGGGAATCGACCTCTCGGTAAGTCCCGCCCCACCTTAGTTACTGTTGCTAACTTGGACAAACAAACGGAGTTGCTAACTGTCTTACAATGACAGCTGTTAGTTAGTGAAAACCTTGTCCTATGGTGTTTTGATACATTTTGGAAACAGAAGGACCACCTCAAGTGGGAGGGACATATAAAAGATTTGAAAATAATATGGTGGATAACAAGAATAATTTGGAAGCGAGGGTTTACAGATCAAAATGCAAGCGGGAGAAGCCTCATGTTACGGTAGTCGGATCGCAGATGACAACATCCAAGATCAACACTACTTGTACCTCAGGGTAAGATAAAATTTATTTACATTTAATCAGAATAATATAGAGAGGCACTGTTTTGTAGACCATGGTTTTTGTGTTTTTCAACTGTACAAGATGTGAGAACAGTTAGCTATTTAGGTTCATACGTTAAACGCGGTTTCAAGGGGCTTATTGCTTTTATAAAACGGTTACTCTATAAAATATTCATTTTAATATTTGTTTTATTCATAAAATAAACACCAGCAACAAAAAATGTAACGTTATAGCACATTTATTCCTCCGCTAAGCAATGTAGTTCCAAAGAGGTTGCCAACACATCCAGCAACAAATAATCACAAACGGCAGTTGCGCAGTAATACTAATGTAATGCGGTCACAGTTGTTTGTTTGTTGAGTAATTTACAACGGCTTTGAATGCGGCTCAACCAATCAGAATCAAGGACCTGAACTAGCCGTTTTATAATCACACTTTTGAAACGCGCGCAGTATGGGGATTCAATACATGAATAGAGAGCCCAAGTCCCTCCCCTCCGCTTCCAGCTCATGGGACCTTATTTCAGAAAAAAATATAGTCAATGGCGAGAGACAACTTATCATTTTATTCCGTCTGAACTCTGCCCTGAATTACACATACGATGTTTGTCAATTTAAAAGATATTATGAAACTAAAGAAAGTCGCAGTTTGTCATAAAACAGAAGAGTGACACTTAGTTTTATGTGAAAATAGCTCATGAACTACATCTCCCGGGAAGCGAAACAACGAGCGAGATCCATTGCTCGTGTGTGTGCAGACTGGTACAAAACACTCATGCATGACGGCGTAATAGCATAACGTTATGACTATAACACAAGACTTTAGAAAAAATGACAGACATTTGCTTCAGTAGAGTTAGCTTCAGTAAAGTTAGCTTCGGTAAAGTTAGCTTTCAGTAAAGTTAGCTTCAGTAGAGTTAGCTTCAGTAAAGTTAGCTTCAGTAGAGTTAGCTTCAGTAGAGTTAGCTTCAGTAGAGTTAGCTTCAGTAAAGTTAGCTTCAGTAGAGTTAGCTTCAGTAGAGTTAGCTTCAGTAAAGTTAGCTTCAGTAGAGTTAGCTTCAGTAATGTTAGCTTCAGTAATGTTAGCTTTAGTAGAGTTAGCTTCAGTAGAGTTATCTTCAGTAAAGTTAGCTTCAGTAGAGTTAGCTTCAGTAATGTTAGCTTCAGTAGAGTTAGCTTCAGTAAAGTTAGCTTCAGTAGAGTTAGCTTCAGTAATGTTAGCTTCAGTAGAGTTAGCTTCAGTAGAGTTATCTTCAGTAAAGTTAGCTTCAGTAGAGTTAGCTTCAGTAGAGTTAGCTTCAGTAAAGTTGGCTTCAGTAGAGTTATCTTCAGTAAAGTTAGCTTCAGTAAAGTTATCTTCAGTAAAGTTAGCTTCAGTAAAGTTAGCTTCAGTAGAGTTAGCTTCAGTAGAGTCAGCTTCAGTAAAGTTAACTTCAGTAGAGTTAGCTTCAGTAAAGTTAGTTTCAGTAGAGTTGGCTTCAGTAGAGTTAGCTTCAGTAGAGTTAGCTTCAGTAGAGTCAGCGTCAGTAGAGTTAGCGTCAGTAGAGTTAGCTTCAGTAGAGTTAGCTTCAGAAGAGTTAGCTTCAGTAAAGTTAGCTTCAGTAAAGTTAGTTTCAGTAGAGTTAGTTTCAGTAAAGTTAGCTTCAGTAAAGTTAGTTTCAGTAGAGTTAGCTTCAGTAGAGTTAGCTTCAGTAGAGTTAGCTTCAGTAAAGTTAGCTTCAGTAGAATTAGCTTCAGTAAAGTTAGCTTCAGTAAAGTTAGCTTCAGTAAAGTTAGCTTCAGTAAAGTTAGCTTTAGTAGAGTTAGCTTCAGTAAATTTAGCTTCAGTAGAGTTAGCTTCAGTAAAGTTAGCTTCAGTAAAGTTAGCTTCAGTAAAGTTAGCTTCAGTAGAGTTAGCTTCAGTAGAGTTAGCTTCAGTAAAGTTAGCTTCAGTAGAG
>JAOTRC010000009.1:1165531-1177051 GCA_027497675.1 Cyprinella lutrensis | reverse complement strand
ATCACCAGAATGATTGACACTTAGGTGGACCAATAGTATAGACTACCCACCCGGAAAAAGAAAATCCTCCGCTATACATTTAATTGTGTTGAATGCGGATGAGAAGTCAATAAAAGCTAGCCGTGCCCTTGTTTTGGGGGTCTCCAGATGTTTAGCTATTAAGTGTACAAGAGTAATTATGGCATCCTAAACACCCCTCCCCGCTCTGTACGCATACTGAAGAGGATCTAAATTATCTTCAACATGCTTTAGTATCTCTATTCTCATAATTTTCTCAAATGTTTTCATCACAAGGGAGGTAAGGGCTACCGGTCTAAAATCATTTAAAACCTTCAGACTCCTACACTTCGCAAAAGGAACAATTATGGCATGTTTCCAAATTTGTGGGACAGTTTACGTTTTAACAGAAATGTTAAAGATCTGTGAAAATATACCACTTAACTGTACACTACACGCTCTCAACACCTTACCACTAATATTATCCGGTCCAGGACTTTTATTTATTTTTATCCTTTTAAAAAACCTAGCCACCGTAGAAGCATCTGTCAAGAGTCATATTTCACATTATCATCATCTGCATCAAATCTTAAATAAAATGTGTTAAGTTCATTCGCGAAACAAACATTAGATGTATACCCGTTTAAAGATAATGTAGATCTAGTACTTTCCTGTATGCCTGTCATTAGTTTCATTCCATCCCAAACTGCCCTTTGATCAGCATTTAAATATTTATGTTCTATTTTTTCTTTGTAATTATATTTTGCCTTCACAATAGCGGCTCTTACTTCCTTCCTAATTGCCGAGTAAGCAACTTTATCACGAGTTTTAAAAATAACACTTTTCTTTTTAAGAAGATTTTTCAATTCTGCATTAAACCAAGGCTTATTATTTGAGTGCCAAGTGATAACCTTAGTATCAATCACATTATCAACACAGTATGAGATGTAACTTCCCACCGCGTCAGTCAACTCATTAATATTGTCCGATAGTACATGAAAAACAGACCAGTCCGTGCACTCGAAGCAACCTCGTAGGGCCGATATACCATCCTCATTCCATACATGGACTGTCCGTGATTCTAGGCCTCTCCTTCGCAGCACAGACTTATATGTTGGGAACAGATGCACCACACTGTGGTCGGAAGAGCCCAATGGGGACTCAGCAGCAGATCTATAAGATCCCCGTATAGATCCATAACATAAGTCAAGAGTCTTATTTCCACGAGTGTGACAAGTGATGTACTGATGGAAATGGCTAAGTGCTTTGTTGCAATTACTGTGGTTAAAATCACCCATAACAAGGCATGGGGCATCAGGCGAGATGGACTGAAATCTTTGTAGCACAGAAAATAACACCTCATTTGCTTTTTTGGAGTCAGCCTTGGGGTGAATATACACTACTGACAGAAATACTTGAGGAAATTATGTTAAAATTAATATGGCCACACCGAAATTGTCAGTAGCTTAATGTCAGGTAGGCAAATTTTCTCCCATACTGTCACATTGTTACACCATCTTGGGTTAATATAAAAGCATACTCCACCTCACTGCCACTTCCCTGTCGTACCTGGGTCACGATCAAGACGAACTGGTACCCAAAATCCATCGATATCAGTTGTGGAATCCATGTCTGCAGCTGTCAGCCAAGTCTCAGTAAAGGCTAACACGCACGCGTCTCTGAACTCCTGTGTGTAGGATACTCGTGCTTGTAACTCGTCCATCTTATTTTTCAGTGATTGGACATTAGCCAGGACTATTGAGGGTAGAGGCAGACGTCTCTTCCTTGTCAAAATTCTTACGCGTTGCCTCACGCCACCTCTTTTACCTCTTTTCCGTGTTTTTCTTCTGGTCCTGCCGTCGTGTTCTGGATTTGTGGTTTTTGCTTTCCACTCCAAATCACAGCTGACTTCTTTCTTCCATGCCATGGCCGCTGAGCTATGTTGTTTAAATGACTCCATGTCTATCGAAGAGGTGTTAAACAGAGAGTTTTTTCAGTCCCTTCTGCTTTCTGGGGCAAAGTAACGGAGTGGACTGAAAGTTCTGAGGAGGCCGACACCGTCTAGGCCACACTGGCGAGATCTACCAATTCGATTGTGTTGTATACTGATAAGTGACTCTGATGTGTTCCCCATCAGAAGACTAATATCGAAGCTCTGCCGTCTGAGAACCCACCTGACACCTGCTGTTCCACTGTGAAGCCCTGCTGCTTGAGAACCCACCTGGTCCACGCTGTTCCATGTGAAGCTCTGTCCAGTATCCACCGAAGTCCAGTATCCACCGAAGAGGAGTTGTTGTACATTACCCGCCACCTACCTGGCCTTGTTGCTCCACTGTGAAGCTCTGCTGTTTGAGAACCCACTTGGCCCTTGTTGCTCCACTGTGAAGCTCTGCTGTTTGAGAACCCACTTGGCCCTTGCTGCTCCACTGTGAAGCTCTGCCGCTTGAGAACCCACCTGGACCATGCTGTTCCATTATGAAGCTCAGTTGTCTGAGCGGCCATCTGCCTAGAGTCCAGTATCCACCGAAGAGGAGTTGTTATACGTTACCTGCCACCTACCTGGCCCTTGTTGCACCACTGTGAAGCTTTGCTGTTTGAGAACCCACCTGGCCCTTGCTGCTCCACTGTGAAGCTCTGCCGCTTGAGCACCCACCTGCTCCACGCTGTTCCGTTGTGAAGCTCTGTTGTCTGAACGGCCATCTGCCCAGAGTCCAGTATCCACTGAAGAGGAGTTGTTATACGTTACCTGCCACCTAACTGGCCCTTGTTGCTCCACTGTGAAGCTCTGCTGTTTGATAACCCACCTGGCCCTTAATGCTCCTCTGCGAAGCTCTGCCGCTTGAGAACCCAACTGGTCCACGCTGTTCTGTTGTGAAGCTCTGTTGTCTGAGCGGCCATTTGCCCAGAGTCCAGTATCCAACGAAGAGGAGTTGTTATACGTTATCCGCCACCTACCTGGCTCTGTTGTCTGAGCGGCCATCGGCCATTTACCGATGATACATTGAGAGGTGACTTTTGTGGACTTGAGATAGTCAGGTATCCCAGAATGCATCTCGCATCAACCAGCAAGCATCAATTGGAGAGGAGAAAATCTGCGAAATATCAAAATACTACTGTTATTGTGTCATGAAATGTAATTTTAAGAGTGTTTCAGGTGAGAATGTGGTTGTTTAAATCTCAAATCTGTGGTTTATTTATAAAGATAGCGCCTATTTTAAAAATGCAGATGACGTTTTCGGAGTTCTGACATCCAAGCCTTCAACGGCGCCGACACCAAAGTAACATTTTAGCAACAGTGTAAAAGTGAATAGCACATAACAGGCACAATACCGGTAAACATAAATATCTATTGGTACAACATGGATCATATGAGTAAACTTACTTCATCGTTTTCGAATACCTCCAGCTTCAAGGTCCACACTACAACGCGAAAGCGGCATTTTCAAATTTATCTGCTTTGGAGAGTATTTTCCAAAAGCTGCATTTTTATTGACTTAAAACGCTGTCTCAGTGTGGACGGAAGTCCAAAATGGAGAGAAAAATAAATGAAAACGTGTCATTGTGGACATGGTCTGTAGCTACCCTGAAGCTATATTAAGTTATTCTGGACCTTCTGCCTTCTTGACTTGTCTTCCTCCAACACCACACCGTGACATCACGTACCAACCCAGAAGTGATAAAATGAAATAAAATTCTGTATCAAAATGTATTTTGAATTACCTTAAATTATATTAGGTTTATCTCTGTAAACCAGCTATGAAACGATCTACACTGTTAAAAGCGCAATATAAATGGATGACTTGACATGATTACATTGATCTGTCACATCGCATTTATTTTGTTAAGCAAGTACAGTAAGTAGATCACTTTGTTTTTGTACAGTTATGCTATAATAACTTTGGTGTGAATTATATAAGCCACTGTAATTTATTATTTTCATTGTAATGATGGTAACACTTTACAAAAAGGATCAGTTCATTTTGCATTAGGAATAATGATCTTAATAACAATTTTTACAGTGTTTTTTATTTTTTATCTACATTAACGTTAATTTAGAATCGTTTTATTGTTTATTGCTATATTATTGGTTATGATTTCCATTACACGAGAGTATGTTAAAATTTCATGCTAATTTTTACTCGGCTTTCGCCAAGGTAAGCAAAACTAAGACTTAGCTTTACAGTAAACTATGCTTCTCCATCCATTTACGCTTCTTCTTTTCAACTGTACCAGTTAATCTTTCCAATGCAAAGCATAGATCTGTGTTTACCATGTCCCATGCAGGTTTTTCACAAGCTCTTGTCCATCTAACTCCAGGCCTATGCCCATTGAGGTTCTTTTCTCTCTTATCCTTGTTGGTCTGACTGGGTTTACAGGTATGAATATGTTCACCACTACCTGTGCAAGCCCTCCTCTCCTCTATGACAGGGGTGCTGCTGATATCCTGCGAGCTGTGGTTCCTGTCACTGGATTTCATTCGACTGACTTAACTGACTTCGTAAGAAGTACTGATCAATGTGAGGCCCTTGTCCCTTCTCCCTCAAGCATTTCATCTTCCCTTGATGAACCTTCAAACCCCTGACTGTTGTCGCCTTGCTCCAGCCACAGACACAAACTTGGAGTTCAATGACTTTACTAACTGCAGGTCTTAAAGGGGGGGTTGACTGGGATTTCACTTTTTTGATTTTAAATAGTGTGTAATGTTGCTGTTGGTGCATGAACAGTATCTGTAAAGTTGTAGTGCTGAAAGTTCAGTGTAAGCAGAGATATCGTCTTTTAAAAATCAGGAAGTATAATTGCCTACAAAAATGACTCGATTGGGACTACAGCTGGGTTTTAGACGTCACTTAGACAGTGACAATGAGATTTAGCCAGTTAGAAGGAGACCTACACATATAAAACTCAAAACTAAGTATTTTGAACACCATCTTTCAAGAGCAAGTGGTTTGTGAATCCTGCATTGAACTCCCGAGATTTGAGAAGCAGTCGTCTATACTATAAAATAAAGGGAACACAGAAATAAATTAGGATTATACTGCTGTGATATCTTGGTAAAGATTAATTTTAACCACTGATTCTACACATGCTTGGGGAGTGAAAAATAACTGGCTTTACCTTACCATCATGCACAGCGCCGTCTTCTTGACATGATGCTGTTCAGTTCAAGAATAAGCTCCGGTTTGAGGTTTAAGTTTTCCTGTGAGTGCGCGCGCAATAACTGGGCGTGGCCAATATGCTAATGTTTCGTATCTACGTCACTGCAAAACAGCAAATGACTCGCTTAAAAAACAATTCATTTCATAGACTCAGAGTCAACTTTCACTTTTAAAAGACAATAACTTTGTACGGTGCACTTTCACATAAAACTTTGCTTGATGTTTTCATTCACTTAGAGCTTTATTACACACTACACGAACATTCATTTTCAAAAATCCATGATAGGGGCCATTTAATTAAAGATTACATTACTCTCCAGCTCAAAGGACCCTATACAAATACACAACCTTACATTCCTAAATGTGGTCTCTTCTGCCAATTCGCCAAAGGATTGTGATGGACCCTCATTAGCTGCAAGACTAGCTTCAGCTGTTGGTAAGCGTGCATGAGAATAAACTGTTATTTTAAGCTACGCTTTCAGCGATCAACCAAATTCCATTGGGTGTTTATCAGTGAGTGATGAACCAAATCCCATCAGTGCTCATTCTCAGCAAGCAGCGCTAGACAAAGCTTTCACACTTGTTTGTGTCTGTGTGTCTGTGTACACACACACCCACACAAATCGTTCTGTTCATTGTTCATTCTTTTTATTATTGACAAAATTATTATTATTGTTGTTATTATTTTGCCAAAGAAATTACACTTTAAGCATTTAAAATCAGCACTTTAAGATTATTTCTAATTCATTGTGTAAAACAAAAGAAACTTAGCACAAAGTGAAACAGAGGTGGATGATTCAGCTTCTTCTAAAACTGATAAATGGACAACAATGTGAAAAACACACTATACATATAACATTATTTCAAAAAGCTGAGTGACAGGTGCTCCATAGCCAATCTTTTTAAAAAAGAAAAAGAGGTTTTCTTGGGACTTAGCTATTAATTTTGACCTGTATTTGCTGGAAGGGAAGGGGCGGTTGGATAATTGGAAAAGAAGGTAACTGGAAGCACTAAAAGTGTGATAGACACATCAAGTCCTGCAAAATCTATGATTTTCAGGAATCCATATTGTAAATATCTTCGGTTTCACTTTATTTTGATGGTCCCTTACACATTCTGTTGCACCTACTCTCATTAGAGTGTTAGTAGAGTATTAATAGACTGGTAGGGTTAAAATACATTGACTGTAGTTGCACAATTACTTATAGTCAGTAGAATGTCTGTAAGTGGAGCATCAATAAAGAGTTAGCAGATATTAAGCAGACAGTCTACCAATACTCTAATGAGAGTTAGTTAGCATGTACTTGTAAAGACACTATAGTCAACACATCTGCTCCTTTAAACATTGTTGTCATGCTGTCTTGTAGGTCACATGGACTTTTTCATACACACCAGTACTGACAATACCAAAGTGGCAAAGACATTAGCTGACAGCTGGGAGTGACATCACATGTGAGTTTGTGTGTCATCAGTCAACCACACACACAAAAACGCACGCACACACACACACTTGAGGATTACAGATAATCTAAGTAACATATTTACATCAATATGCATCCATGTAGTTATTCAAATTCCTGCTCACACAAATAGACCTACAATTCTAAGCTGTCTGGAATGAATCACTGTCTATATCCAAAGATATAAATACCTCAGAGCTCACATGTTTGTGTGTGGATGTGTGTGTGACTTGAACAAAATGGTTCAGGGGCCACCTTGTACAGGATAGTAGGCATTCTGTGCCACAGTTGATCCTTTCCCAGTATCTCAAACTTACTGTAGCATTAAATCCAGAAAGAAAAACAGAGGGAGAAGAGAAGCAGAGAAACGGATCTAGTTAGCATGAAAGAGAGAGTTTGGAAATGACTTGTTCTTTCTGTATCAAACTGACATCAAAGCAAAGTGACAGGTATGGTTGCGCAAAGAAGTGAACGCCCTGGGTAAAATCTGACACACAAATCTCATTTCGCGCCCTGCTCTGTCCATCTCTCTCAGATTCCTCCGTACGTCAGCAAGAGGCACACATTCACACAGCATGCTGAATATTACATTCCCTTTCCTTGTTAATGCTAACCCCAAACGATCAGCATCTCCAGAGGCTTACTCAAGCAATTTTATCTTTGATTGATCAAGGCTCACACATGATGTGGTTTGTGTTCAGAATAGAATACTAGCTCACTACATTGTAGAAAAAAAAGCACTTTGTACCACAATCTACAAATGTTCCCTCAAAGAGCTACTTTGTTGGGATAAGTTTTACTAGTGTAGACATGTGAGTCATTTATGCAGCAATCAATGTCATTTTATGTTCTACATTTGTCGTGACACATGACCTCATTACATGTCATTAGCAGTTGCGTCCAGTGGTTATCTTGGAACTATACAAGATTATGCTAATTTTTTATTGGAAATTTGACAGTTAAAAAATAACAATAGATGCTAAATAAACAGTTTGTTTGTCACACAGAAAATGCACAGAATTTATTTTTTATTTTTATTTTTTACTATTATGCACCAAATGAAAATTGTAAATATGCTTGCTTAGGAAAAATAAAGAACACCTCTCAAAGACAAACCCTATGATTTGAGCTATTGTTCTCGCTTGTAACACAAACAGTGTTGGTTATAGGATTGTACAAATTGCAATAACAATTGTGATTGTGACACACTGCAACACATTATTTTACAATGCCCTTGTTGCACATTAAATGTACTTCCCACAGTAATACTCGTGCACAATTACAACTAACCTGAAACCAATCCCTAATCCTAGAGTCAGTACATTACAGTGTTACAGTAATTAATCTTAAAGCCCATTCACACCAAGAACCATAACTAAGAGATCCATTATAATAACTATATTAGCGTCCACACCAGCAGACAAAATCGTTCAAGTGCGCTAGTTTGCTGTCTGTCACTTTCAATGCTGGAGGTCTTTAAAGTAGAATTGATTCTCGTTGGCTGTCAATGTTTTTATAGTTCATCAAAAAATGTCAATTATATCTTTTCTCTGTGTCATTATCATTACTTCTTTGTGTAATTACACAGTAACAAATACAAGCTAAAATATAGTATAACCAACTCCGCTAATGATTTGTCTAATCTAAAAGTAAATATAGATGCACAGGAAGTAAACAAAATAATGACAGTCTTTTTGTGGATAGCCACACTGCACAGTCAAAAGGGAATCAATAAGGTGAAGTTTGACACGATTCAAGGACTTTCTGTAATGGCTTGAAGAGAGCTCTGCATGGAGACAGAGAACTGGCTTTTGCACACGGCAATTTAACATAAATCAATCCTTTCTCCTCTGACTGGATAAACAACAAAATTCAAAAAGTGAACATGGATGATACTGTTATCATGGTGCTCACGTGTTCCAGCTTTTGCGAGTTGTTCCCCTTCAGTTCACATCAGTTTCTGCCCTTACTCAACTATAAATAAATGCCCAAACTGTTCCTACTGTTCTTTAGCAAGAGAGGGGAAGGTGATTTATCCTTTCAAGCGCTTCACTGAACAACAACAACAACAAATAGTGATAATAAATAAATATACTGTATTTATATTGTACAGATTTTGTACAAAAGCACTATACAAAGAACAAATTCATGATTGCATATAAAAATCTTGGGTTTCCTTTTTTCAAATATCTACAGTAGTTTTGTGAAATTTGACATCAGTAATATTCTATGACGGAAGAAAATACATCATTGAAACATCACTGATGTCAAATTTCACAATTTTAGACATTTGTATACAGAAAAATCTGGATATTTAAATATATATGAATGAGATTTAAGAGGTACAGCAAAGTGCATGAATTATGATTTGCGCCTGCCTTTTTATTTGTGTGACTTCAAAAGACATGAGCTGTATGGATTGATTTATCCTCTATAATTGTGTTTACGGTTGTTATGTGTTGCAAGAAAGTCAACCAAGATTGGAAAAATATTTTAGATGGTTAAGAACAAGATAATATTTTGCATAAATGGCTAAAGTCAATAGCAATTTAAATGTTATAAGCCATTTAAAACCGAGTTACACGATGGTAACATATTGAAGCCTTAGACAGAGGACATATTGTAATGTAATGGTTTATGATGGTAATGCCAAGCTCGAAATTTAATAAACTGTATGCCATAAATCTGAGATCAATGTAATTAAGAGCAAAAGGGTTACTTCTGGTGTCTTTATGGAATGTGTGTCCAATTTCAGCTTAGGTTTAATATTTTGTTGCAGTCCTTAACTTGACTTTTTATTTCACAAATGTGCAAGCCTCTTGTCTTAAAATGCACTATTTATCACTAGCAGGATATGTAAAGGCTCTGCATGCGCACACAGGACATGTAAAGGGGCCCGTTAGGATATTTATAGCCAGACTTTACATACTCTCGTCACTAGAATAGTGTACTCTCGTCACTAGAATGGTGAACCATCAAAACATGTGACAGCACACAGTGTAACTCATGGTTTCCCAGCCCTGTTTAAACTATTCCTAATAAAACACGCCTGATTCAACTCATCTGCTCATTAGTAGAGACTCCAAGACCTGAAATGGATGGGTCGGATAAGGAAGACATCCAACTGTTGATGTGCCTCCAGGAACAGGGTTGGGAAACAGAGCCACATGTTTGTTACATAAATCAGCTGATCTGTTTCTTAATGTGCGAAATAAATGAAGTAACACATTCCATGATAATTGTGCTCTCCAAAAATATCTACTAAAATATCACACATAAACTAGTGCTGGTTTATGGGAACAGGAAAAAAAAACACATGAAAGTCTGTCATATTGATAAAAGCCTTAAAAATGTTTTAAAGCCCCCATTTTTACTCATTTTGTTATTAAAACAACAATTTAACCATTCTGTAAAAAAGAAAAACACTTAAATCAATTATATATAATTTAAAGCAAAAATCCCACATTTAACAGTGCTGATACCTCAGCACGTGGAACAGTTATACCAATGCAATCTGCTATTCTTACCTTACAGAGAGACCTCAGAGGTGGTCCTATATGTCCAATGCAAGTTTATGGAAAAATCTGACGTCTGTGAGCCATCAGCCTTGAATGGACGATTTTGTTCTGAATGGAAGGAAAATAGGAGAGAATGTGGTGACAGGAGGAGGTTGAGAAGTCATTGTGCGCGAGCTAACACTTACACTGCAGCAGTGGTAAACATACTGAGAGAGACACAAATCACAGCGGTGGCGATCTGAGACGCCTACTATGAAAGATTCAGTCTCTCCCTTTTACTGTCTCCCGCACTCTCCTCGGCTCACCCCCACCCTCTTTCTGTTTCTATCAATTCCTTTCTCCTCTGTTCTCCTCCTCCTCCTCTTCTTGTAATTAATCCTTCTCTTTGTGTGTGACTGCCTGTGATTGTCACATGTGAACCCGTCTAAGGCCTCTCATTCGCATTCTCCCTATGTGTCAATAAGGCTTGCATGGCTAATCATGTTTAATACTTGACTAGTCACACAGAAAAGTACTTGACTTGTTGGTGGGTCAGTGTTTTCTCATTTCTAAATGAATCACCATATACCATGCAGCTTCAGTGGGCTTTGCCATTTCTGTCTGAGTGGAGAGAACATCCACACAACTGAGATGATGTAGCTGAGAAAATGAAAGTGTGCATCTTTCCATCATCATCTGAGCCCTCGCTTATTTTATATCAGCCTCTGGGCGGCACTTGATTAATTTCTGCCTGGTTTGTAATAATTGTGGCTCCAAACTCCATATGACTCACATTTCTTTCAGAAGTCTTTACAGTGTTTTCTCTGTTTTCATACATTTCTGTTAATAAATTTGATATAAAAAGAGTGAAATTTCTAACAAATTTTACAATGAAATACAAAGAAACCGCAAGTAATGCATCAAATGTATAAAGTAGAAGATTAGGGGGTAACACTTTATAATAACTGCAAGCTATTAATCATTAGTTAAGCATGAGTAAACAGTTAATTCATCATTTATAAAGCATTAATAAACATTACTAAGCAGTTTATAAATATATCTATAAATGCTTTCTTCTTGATTTATACGCAAATCTATAGTGCGTTTCATAATTGCATTTTCATACTTTGTTAATGATCAATTAATAATTTCTAAATGATGTATAGCATTATTTACAAACCAGTTGTTTAAGAGTTGTCAAGTCATTCATAAGATCACTTAGTGTAAGCAAATGTAGTAAATACAGGTAGTTATAAAGCATTTAGTAGTGGCTAGTTCACTATTTTTGTGAGCTAATCTAAAGTGAGGACTATTCATGCTTTGTAAAGCATTAATAAAGGCGATTTAAAGACTCGTAAATCTTCTAAACAGTAAAATGTAACAAACACAACGCAGTGATACAGAACATAG
>JAOTRC010000009.1:1084940-1099137 GCA_027497675.1 Cyprinella lutrensis | reverse complement strand
AGCGGTCTTCCACTGATGATAGTGGCATTAGCTAGCTTTGTGGTTAGCTAGTCTATGATGAGCCATAATTTAGCAATGGATAACATCAGACTGCAAATTGTAAAACATACATTTTCAATATAACAGGCCAAGGAGAGATGATTGAAGCGTGTTTCGGCCGTTTTTATTTTATTTTTTAAATATTCATTTATCGGCCATTATGACTGCCGATACCGATATTTTGGAAAATGACTAATATCGGCCGATATATCGGTCTGGCTCTACAGCTCACAAAAGTCCAACTAAAGTGCAAGATAACATTGGTCACTGCTGGAAAACAACAGCATCTGTGAGCAGTAGCTTCAAAAAGAAGGATAGTTAAATTGAAATAAATTTGCCTTGAAAATGCATTCATTATCTCTTTTTGTGTCCCATCTGTCACTGAAGACAAGTCCACATAGTTTCATTGTGATGCATTTTGTCATTTGGACAACGCGGATCCTTCAGCTGGGTGTGTTGAGCCTGAGGGGAGAAAAACAGAGGCTCACGAGTTACACAACAGCTGGAGAAAGAGAGCGTGACAGACAAACAGTTACACAAAACAACACAAGAGTGGAAAAAAGGAGCCAGAACAGCATGCGCCTTGCATCTACTAAACAATAACAAAGGGATAGTTCAGACAAAAATGAAATCCGTTTCATCAGTTGTTCTCCTTCGTGTTATGCTTCATGTTATATCCGCACGGCAGCCACTTTGAGTGACATCAATAAAATCAGTCAACTGATGTGAAAAGAATCTTCATCAATGAGTGTATACAGGGTTTTTTTTAACAATTGCTAGGACACCTTTACAATACTTCACTTTCAAAACTTTTCACAAATTTCTCCTGACCAATGCGCAGCAGGTTATTGCACATTCAAAGGGTTTTCAACTAAAAACGTAATGCTTTTTTGCTGTTCAATGACACAACAGCAGCATTTTGGGGGCCTGAAAATGCAAAATTTTGAAGACGTGTCTCAAAGTGAAAATTATTGAAACTGATACTGTTATTGTCTCCATGTAAACTACAAAAACGCGAATTTCTGAAAACGGTGACATAATGTGTATGCATATTGTGTGTTCAGTCTATAGGTGCGTCGTGTTTCTTTACATCGCCAACTTCTGGCCTGGCATGAATAATTCTAACACATTCTCATCCTAGGGCCTCATCTAACTGACGCTTTTGACAATGTGTCGTCAATATAACATGCTTCGGTTATGGGTAGGTTTAGGTCTGGGGTAGTGTTAGGGTTAGACCACTAGGAGGCGCCTTCTGGCTCATATATATCTGCGTCTATTGACGCTAAAGGGTGCCGTGTGCGTTGGATGTACAGTATACACATTGGCAAAAGCAAAGTATATGACGAGAACAGGCTGAATTGATTAAAAAAGAAAGATTAAAACTCGCAAAACAGAGAAAAAAGTCAGAATTGAATGTTTGTATCGCGCAGTTGTCACAGTCAGGTTCAAATGAGGATGATTAAAAAGGTTCAAACAAGTTTCCACAAACAAAAGTGAAATACAAACATTACTAGACAACAACTGAATAAAAAGGAGGAACTTAAATACACTGGGTGTGTGAAGAAAGAAGATCTTTGAAGATCTTTTATTATAAAAATTGGACTTGTTCTTAGATTAGTAGATTTGCTTCGACGTTTAAGTGGATTTGATTCCCCTTCAAAGATGGATCCGTGTCCTGTTTGCAGAAAGGAATAATCAGGTACAAAGACATCTAATCTATTTGTTTACGAATGGATAAAGAACCGAGACACAATTAAGGTCTCTTCCAACACAGTGTTCATTACGGTCTGTTTACGTGCCGTGATAAGACGAGCACCACGAAGCCATTTGTGATGGTTTAGTAAGCAAACCTCACAAATCGTTTCTTATATAGCCCTAGCGCTCCCAGAGCTCTTTAATCGGCATCTAACTTTAACCTTGTTTGTCAGTCAACATTACATTTTGATGGTTTTCCATGTTTCGCCACAGCTCTACCTAATTTAGGTCTGCTTTCTTCAGAAAAGCTAAATAGAGCCTTTCCAGACCAGGCCCCAAACACTTTCCCATTGCCTGTCCGCCATGCGTGAAGAAGTCCATGCGTAAACAACAATGGAACCCCGAGTTCTTGAGGTGGAAACACTTCTTTATGGGCTTATTTCAGACCACAAATGTAATTTTAAAAAAGAGCCATTTAGTTGTAATCACATTTGGTGTAAATTCTGTTTACACTGCTTACCTCAATGTAAATTGCGTGTTTATGTGGCATCGGTGCCGTTATTGGAACAAAGCATGGAAATCAAAGATATGGCAAAATGATTAATACCGTGGTCATGTCAGAGCTGTAATTAAGTCAATTGTCTGTGATGAAAGCGATGGGCTCTTATGTAATTGGGAGAGGCCCTCTTGTTTGGAGTCTATCAGTAATGTGGATCCGGAGACGCGACCACAGAGGGACAGGCAAGAGTTTTAAGGAAAGAGAAAGCCTTTTAGACTACAACATGAAGAAATGAGAGCGGAGCTCAAAGATATATGTGTGGATCTCAGGAAAAACGAATACGCTATATCTAATCAATAAAATTGTGGCAACAGATTACAAGCAATATTATTAATTGAAGAGTTCAGATGCAAAAGCCTCTAAGTGCCATTTGGAATTTTCTTCTAAAATGATCATTTTTATCAAGCTTGTATATTTAAATTCAGTTGAAATTGCAATGAAGATTACCTATTAATTGTCATTCAAGTGAAAATACTGAACTTGAATATATAAGCTTGATAAAAACTTTCATTTTAGAAGAAAATTTCAAATGGCACTTAGAGGCTTTTGCATCTGAACTCTTCATATATATATACTCACTTAGGCTAGCTTTGCAAAGAATTGTTTACAAGGTGTTTGTGAATAATCATAAAAAGAGTGAGTAAGAAATCAGGACATTTTTATTTGTGCATTTTTGGCACCATTGCTGTAATTTTTTTAGTGGAAACCCTGACCCTTTTTTGTTCAGGATATCGTGATGAATCGAAAATTTTATATTACATTATTTGAACAATAATGTTGTGTAACAATGTAAACACATTTACTATTAATTTAAAAAAATTATTGCATCCTAAAATATCGATTTATTTCAAAAAGTGAAAAATGAAAATCTTACTGACCACGTTTTGAAAAGTACTGAAAATGTTGACACATTTCAACCAAATCTCAGTAAGAAAAGTATGTAGTCGAGTAATGAGACCGTCGCCGCTTAGAGGGGTGGTTGATTGCGATTTCACTTTTTTCCTTTTAAATAGTGTGTAATGTTGCTGTTAGTGTATGAACAGTATCTGCAAAGTTGCAGAGCTGAAAGTTCAATGTAAGTAGAGATATTGTCTTTTAAAAATCAGGAAGTTTAAAGCCTACAAAAACGACTCGATTGGGACAACAGCTGGGTTTTAGACGTCACTAACCCATGCATTTACATCAACCATCCCTCCGGAATATGCAGAAAAGGGCATGGCCATATTTCTGCGGCTCGTCGAGTGTGTTGTTCACCAGCTGTCAGGTCTTCTGTGTTCAGGCTTCCCACGGACGCTGTTCTTCGTCAACAATGGATACAATTTATGTTTGATTACGTTACTGAAAATGACCATCGTAATTCGGCTCTCTGTGCTGCGCATTTATGCAAAACAGCTTCCAGAATCTCCACGAATTCAATGCCGGATTCAACAAGAAACAGTTACTAAAACATGAAGCAGTTCCAACTTTAAAACAAGAGGCAGTAGTTGTTGGAATACAACCTGTAAGTAGGCTAAGACTTCATCATTTTAAATGTATTTGCATGTATAATTTCAGATGTAATGTTTTAGCTTTATCAAATCTACGACAAACGCGTACAAACATTTTGGACCTGAATTTGTATATGTACTAATTTTGTAAATTTATTTTTCATCTATATATATATACACTTTATGACGTTATTTTCGATTTGATCAAGAACATAAACCGAATGCCAATGCTGTTTGTGTATATAGTAGCCAGTCAGTTCGATGCTATTGTGTAAAACAAACGTGTAATAAACATAGGCAAATTACCATTCAGAAACGTTTTGTAAGAGCCATCTTTAAGGTGGTTCTGCTTGTCTCTTAATCGCCGCTTTCTGGGTCTGATTCTGGCTCATACCAGTGACTGATACTGCAGTATCAACACCATTATATACATTTGACAGGAACACACATGCAACTTTGCCCGTAAAGGTAATGGGCCTGAACCTTCCGGACAACGAGCACTACACAGTTTAGCCAATCACAACACACCGGCCCAAACTAACCAATCTGAGCCCATTGCCTGTTTCTGAGGAAGTGGTTTCATAGACTCAGGAAGTCAACCGGTCGTTCAAAGGACAGAGGAGAAAGCGGCTTACAATAAAGGTGAAATTTATGAAAAGTAAACTTTAAAAAAAGAAAAACCACGAATACATGTTATGTTGCACCCCATAATCACAATCATGCAAAGAAAAAAAGCAGTAAACCACCCCTTTAATTAAATTACCAATTGGTCACAAGACCCGGCTGGCAACGGGTTACTAAATTACTAAACACTGATGTTAGTAAGTAAGCATCATACCTTCCAGTTGGCCAACTGCAGAGACTCAATGATCTTGATAAATGCTCCCATCAGAATCCCTGGAAAACAAACACATATTAGTATCAGTTCAACTCCTGTCTGTCAAACTACCCTTTTTGAAGAAGTAATTACCTGCCACATGAATTATTAACCAATAAATAGATTGGACCAACTAAGAGGAACAATATTTGGTAGTTCACCCAAAAATGAAAATGCAATTATTACTTATTTATGTTTTTTCCATCATGTTATTCCTAAACAAATCTTTCTTCTGCGGAACATAAAAGAAGACATTTTGACAATGACAAACTATGCACTTATGCACTATGTACTCAACCGTGTAATGAATGAACTCTATAAGGTTATTTTGTCTTCAGTGAACACACTATTATTTGCACTATTAACACTACCGGTACAAGAACGGCATAACATAGTGCATAAATATGTGGATTGGGACACACCTTCAGAGTTTCTTCTTTCCATACAACAGATCTTAGTTAGGCTAGTGCCAAAGCTGTGCCTGACAGAAGTCCAGTGTGTTCAGTGGACAATACTGTGGTTTAAAACAAGATGCGAAACTATCGAAACCTGATCATTCCACAAACTCCCAGTGAACAAAGACTTGAGTTGACAAATGTGTCCCAGTCAAAACTGTTAGGCTACCACCAACACACCTTCCTCTGGAATAACATGAGGGTGAGGACAGGATGTATGGGTGAACTATAGCTTGAAACGTTTACTGAGCCACTGTCTTTATTACGTCTGCATGCTAGGAGGAACTGATCAAACCCTGATGTAATCGAACAGGAACTACATTTGTGTTCATTCACACACGTTGTGAAACAGGACAACCGTTTCCCACTGCACACACACACACATACACCTACTCCTGACCTGATGACACTCATTATTGATCAGTTCTTAAAACAGAGTGATCTGACACATTAGTTAGTCACATGCAACAGGAACATATTCTGTTTTGTGTTTCTGTCATTATGACTCGATTGCTTCGGCCGACATTGAGGAGAAAAGAGAGAGAGCAACTGTGAGGTGAACGAGTGAGATCACAAAGACACGTACCCAGCGAGACAACAGCCACGCTCTCCGGCAAGAAGTGCAGCTTGAACTTGATCAGCAGGTGCACCAGTATAATACAGATACCTGAGGGAGAACATCGAGAGATCACAGACACTAGTTACTACAGTTATAGTCATTGCAATAGCACAGCAATGTCTCTGTATCCACACTCATCAAACCGAGAAGATGAAAGTACATGTTTAACACATCTAATTCATTTACCCTTGTTTTGCAATAAGGCACTAAAACAATTATCTTAAAATTCGAAGTAATTTTAGGTAAATATATAGGATAAGCAGGAAAAATGTTTTTTTTTTAAAATGTTGTGATCAATACACAGTTCCAGAAAGACTTTTATTGGGAAAAGAAGCAGTTCATCAGAGAATGCCTTGTGTGTACACACACATATATTCATCAGCACAACTGTTCGACACTTATGATGATCAGACATGTTTCTTGAGCATCAGATCATCAAATTAGAGTGATTTCTGAAGGATCATATGACTTTGGAGACTGGAGTAATAATGCTGGAAACTCAGCTTTGACCACAAGAATAAACAACACTTTACTATATTTTCACTTAGAAAAAAAATTATCAATAATTATTACATTATTTGTATATGTGCTTGTTCCTTGGTCATCTTTTTAAATTTATTTTTATTTTTAATTTTTTGTCTCTTTTTTGTAGTTGGATGCTGTTGGTTTTATTTAAAATATGCATAAATGATTCACCCAACAAGTACATCGCTATTTAATTTGCAATATCAAATGATATTAATTATTCTATAGTCTTTGATGTGGCACACAAAACTGGAAACAGTTCAGGATATTTTAAGTCGTCGTTTGATTGGTTGAATTCTGCAGGATTACAACGGTTCACCTGGAAACGGAGACGTCGTGAAGCCAAACCCCCTCATGGAAAAACACAAATGTGACAATGAACGCTTATCAGGATCAACTAAACACCAGATGTCTAAAAGCATGTGAAGTTCATGGTATAAGAGTTTTACACTGTTGTTGTAGGGACATCAACGCTACTTTTCCACACTGCTAAACATGACGCAGAGCAAGCCGTACTGTGATTGGCTGCTTTACCTTTCAGACTAGGTGTAAAGAGACAGGGGAAGATGAGCCGTGAGAGAGCTGTCACGGTCACCCATAGTGATGTGTCGTGCAGGGTTAGAACTACACTTTACCCTAGATTAAGCCTCCAGGATCACATTATGAAGACGTTATGGACGAATTCAAGGCATGAGTCCTCGTCATACGCAGAGCTGGTCAGTATGTAAGACTACACCGAACACACACATTAACACATGACATCATAGGGAGACGCATCACTGTAGAGGGCTTATCCCAAAACATCAACACGTAACCTGAAACCTCCGAGCTTTTAAATGACACAAAACACACATGAGGAGTCTCGCTTGTGACATCATCGGCCCGGCGGTGTCAGGTGCATAGAAGCGGGCGTAACACTTAGCAACCGAGGAGGAAATGAACACAAAAGGTGCATAGAAAAAGAGTTAGTAGGCCTAGTAGATTTCATTGACATCTATAAATTCTCCATAAAATATTGTGCTATGCATAAATCAGCATTCAGAGTCCATTAACACTTTAAAGTCACACGAAGGGGAAAAAGCTACATTTATCTTCGGCAGGGGTCAATAAGATATTAAAAAATATATATTTTATGATCACTAATGCTGAATTTATTGCAGTTTATATTTAAACTAAAGTAAAACGGTTAAATTGTGAAATATCATTGCAATTTAAAATAGCTATTTTGTATGTAAATATATATTTTAGACTGTATAATTTAAAGGTGAATTTATTTTCACCATCATTACTCCAGTCATCAGTGTCACATGATCCTTCAGAAATCACTCTAATATGATGATCAATAAACATTTCTATATTTTGTTTTCATTTTTATTTATTTATTTATTTTTAATGTTTTTAAGAAAGTTCAATAGAACAGTATTTATCTTAGAACATGAATTTGATCAAATACTGTATAGAGTCTCATTGGTGTTAAGATTTATTTATTGCTGGTCAATTTGATGTGAAGATATAGAAGAAAAAGTTCATTTTGACATTCCCATCAGCCACACTACTAAAAAAAACAACAACAAACAAACAGTACTTGTAATTACATTATATTATCTTTTTAAATGCTAATAATCTAATTACAGTTACGTTTTATGGATTACATGATTACATATTCATACAATGGCAGTCAATAATTTCTAATAATATTTTGATTGTTAACATTCTCAAATAATTTCTGCATTTCAATTGTACATTTTTATGATTTAATCAATCATTAGTTTTTCATTAACTCACAATCCTCTTGCAGTTTTGTATTAATCCCAGTTTGGGAAACCTGGGCATAATATGCTTTTCATGCATTTTATTTATAACAAAGAATGGAAAATATTTTCTTTATATATATACTCAGGAAAACCTCACTCAGAGAGTTGACCATCTCCCATTAGATGAACTGTCTTAAAGTCCCCTGTGCTGAACATACAGCTTTAATGTTGTTTATGTGTCTCTGTGGTGTTTTTAATAAGCTTTAAGGCAAACCATGTAAATTCATGAGTCGACAGCATTGCTGAGTATTTTCTCATTAAAACTGCAGTGAACCAAAGACAGTCTCAAAAACACAGTCTGAAATCGCTGGTGTTTCTGACGTCACAAACGACCTTGCAATCAGATCAACATGTGATCGTCAACCAGTGGATCTCTATACTGAGTGAGTGAGTGGAGGTGGGGCTCATTCGCATATTCATAGAACCAGGAATATTATGGTGCAAGGGTGTTGAGTTACATTCAAGATATTATAAGACATGAAGAGAATTTTGATGATCAAAGATGAGTTTTAAGGTATGAAATGATCAACTACAGGGGGACTTTAACCTTTTAACTGTCCCTCAGTGACGAACAATAAGAAAATGCTGTAGCTGCATTTCCTTATTGCCCATCACTGATGGAGAACTGGAGAGCTTCGGATACAGTTCTGATGCAGTTTCGTTATTAAAAGAAAATAAATATGCATCATTCTCACATTGAGATCATGTCTGCCTTTAAAAACAACTGCTGCTACCCACCAATGACCAGCAGGCTGAAGAAAATGGTCATCCCACTGGACTGCTCCTCTTCCTGGGCCTTGACCCCCGTCTGCTCCGGCAGGATGGGCTCGTTTTTCGGCGGCTCAGGGGTCGCAGGCTTGGGCACAGCTGTGGTGCTCTGAACAGTGTCATTGCTGGAGCTTTCTGAGTCATTTGAGGCCCTAGATCACAAAAGCAGTCACACGTCGCACGGGTATATTTGTGGCAATAGCCAACATTACATTGTATCAATTTCAAAATTATAGAAATTTATTTTATTCCAAAACTTATTAGGATATTAAGTAAAGGTCATGTTCCATGAAGATATGTTGTAAATTTCCTACCGTAAATATATAAAAGTGTTATTTTTGTGAGTGAATGAAGCACAATCACGAACATAAATTGACAACATTAAAGGGGATTTTTCCCCAATGTTTCAATTTTTTTGCACCCTCAGATTAGTTGCATCTTGGACAAATATTGTCCTATCCTAACAAATAGATCAATGGAAAGCTTATTTATTCAACTTTCAGATGATGTATACATCTCAATTTTAAAAAATGAACCCATGTGACTGGTTCTGTAGTCCAGGTTCACATTACCTGTCAGATTAATATATGTACATACTATATGATAACATATTTCGTTTTGTGGTCCAGATTCACATTAACCTGTCAGATTAATATATGTACATACTATATGATTACATATTTGACTTTATAATCACTTTTTAATTAAATGCCTACTATCTCCTAAGATTTATCTAAATTGTATTTATCTCATGAATTTACTAAATAATATTGGTTATCGTGTTTACGTTATTACGTTATTAATTAGAGTTAACGTTATTAATTATATTTTATTGGTCGCCGCTCGCCGAATACACACATCACAGCTGTCAATCACTCACTCACACTTCCTGCAGTTAAACTGCGAGCAAACTGATGATATGTGATAATGTGAAGATATGAGATACAGTAATACCTGGTCAGCTGTTCTGCGTGTCCATCAGCAATTTTCTGACCATTTGAATCACTGTCAGCTGTATTATCGGCAGGTTCTTCACTGTGTGTCTGATCATCTGCCGCAACAAACCGCGCGAGATCAGCAGTCAATATTATTAATAAGACACCGATTATAGCAGCTCGATTACTGACACTCATCGTGCTTATAAACATAAATGGCCATTAGACGTAAAGAAAAAACCGCAAAATTAAACTCATGTCGCTACAATCCATGTTTCGCAGAGTAAATATATCGTCATCATTATTTACCCGGAAGCTTTGGGAAATGTAGTTTTAATTTGTAGTTTTAACTTCTGGGTGTTTTTAAGCATAAACAATGACATAAAAACGTATCCTGTATTGATATCCAAATATACATTATAGCGTCCACAAAAAAATGACTTTGTATAGAAAAAAGAAATGTAGGCTAATAGTTTAAAAAAACGGAGCTGATGCAGCGATGGATTCTGGGAGTTATAGTTCATATAAGGTGGGCGTGTCAATAATGCGCATTTCTGTGATGCATCAGTTTGGTATTAAAGGTTTCCTGCCACCTGTGTTTACATTGATGATCAACCTACCAATGATCGTCATTTTCCGTTTGTGTGTGTGTAGGTGTAGCCTAAATATATAGACTGTATATTAAACAATACGTTTGTTAAATAAACATGTTCTGTTTTATTCCATTCCATTTTATTTGGTGTTGTTTTTAAGCTTGTTTTATTCTATTCGTGGTGTCGATGTTCATTAAGACATGGATTAATTGCGTGACTTTTTATTTAGCTCATCCTAGCCTAAGCTAAAATAATATAATTGCCTCTTGGCGATCAATATGTAGGCTATACGCTACTCCCTGTGTGTTTTACAGCCTTTGATGGAAACCGGACCATGAATGCATGTATTACGTAATCGCGTAAAGTCATGCTCACACACTCCCTCCTTCGCTGACGGTCCCTTTCACAGTCCTGATATCTGTGCGTAACGCGAGTCCCATGCGCTCCCCATTCATTAGCAGCGCGCGGGTGTGAGCGAGAGTGTGTGTGAGTGTGTGTGTGCTCCCGCGCGCGCTGTCCCTACTGATTTCTAAACATGGAGATGATGATACTCTGCTAAAACGAGTGATCCTTCTAGATCGGATACCTTTCGGGATCGCACCTGAATCAGCGTGTTTGCGCTAGGACTCTCCATCTGGGTCTATTAACGGATCATATCTGCCTATAGCCCACATATCTAGATATAGAAGAAGATCTGTCTATATAATGCCGACACATATACGACTTCGGAGAAGGTCATTTCTCGGGCTTATTTTTCTCTTCTCGCTGTCCACTTCTGCACTCTACTTCATCTATTCAGCTCCTGGTATAGGTAAGGCAACATCTGTTTTCGTTTTATTGCTAACACCTGAATACGTGTGAAATCTGCTGTGTGATTATTATTTAGGCTGGTCTGTGTTTTTGAATTCTCCATTGATGCTGATCATACGATAAATAGCCTAATTGTGTTCGTGTTTAATTTAATAAATCCGCGATCGGTGTTTGGAAAGCGCATTCTGCCAAGCATCATGTATGAATTTAAAGAACATAACACACTGAGTGAATTTCACGTTTATCTTTTTGGACCATTCAACTTTGTTTATAGACTGTATTCCAGTGAAATTATGAATTGTGCTATGTATAATATAGCCTATAGGTTATCCGTGCTTTCCGGGTGCGTTGGCTCGGACGCTCACGGTTTTGGGTAAAGCCCCGCCCACAAGACGCTCCTTCCCGACAGCGAGAGATGACAGTCCTGTGACCGCATGATTCAATCATGAATATTCAATCAGGACATAATGACGTCGTTTTGTTAATGCCCATCGGTGGAAAAAAAATCAGTCATAAATCGTAATAGCCTAGATTCGCAAAATGTCTATTCGCGAATAACTTTTAATTAGCTTTATTGAAACGATCTTAAATAATCCAGTATAAAACATTTAACAACGGGCAACATTAACAGACGTTATTACGCAATTGCTTAAAAGCTTATTAGCTGGATAATTAGCCTACAGATGACGTGAAATATAAAATTGTATTCAAGTCACCTTTATTTAAATAGCGCTTTTTCATTATAGATTGTTTTAAAGCAGCTTTTCAGAGATAATAGGAAAATAATGCTACAGAGTTTAATAGCGTCCTAGATAGCTTAAGTTCAGTGATGGTTCATTTTTGTTGTAAAAAAAAAGTTATTAATTTAAAGTTTTTTTAAAAGCCATATGACGTTTTCTATGTAAAGACGTGTATATATTAGGTTAAAAATAAATTAAATTTGAGTGTAAAACGAATAAAATAAAATTAATAAAATGTTAGTTGTACTGAACCTTAGAGAGCTGTTTAGTGATTATCCTCTTGAGTTAAAAAAAGATTAAATATGTTATGCATATGTTATGTCTCTGTTAAGCACTCAGTTGTTAAAAAAAATACATAAAATGACATATAGGTAAAACAGTAATGGGATCTTTGTCATTTGCCAAAACATTTTTAAGTTTCAGGATTGTTTTAACAAAACAGTGTATAAAGATGATCAATTACTATATGTTATGAGTGATAGCCTATAAGAAATAAATGTACGTACTATTTCACTTTATGCAATAGAGCCATTCAATACAAAGTATCTATTCATTGTATGTAATTTGCATATCAATGTATTCTTGGAGAAACATGTAATGAAAAAAGAGGTGTAATAATGGCAGGAATAACTGGCAATATTTTCCTAATGTAATCTAAGATTTAGGAATATTGATATATAATATTGTCAATGCCTGTAGACATGCTGTGCGTCCTGGTGTATAGCCTACAGTGGACATGAATTCTCTAACAGGAAGTCATATTTTGATTACAAACAGCATGAGATGTTGATTTATGACAAATAATTTGAAAAGTAGTCAGATTTAATTGATAAGTACAAAATAGTATCATATAAGAGTGCTACATTTTTATTTAAATAAAAAGGAGACTGAGTTATAATGGTGAAACCTACACTTATTTTGTGTCTCTGGGAAGCTCTGAATATGCTCTCTACAGGTCACAAACTGTGATGTGTGCTGTCAGAGAAACTCACTAGAATATAATGTCTGCTACACAGGGTAAGGGTCTTCCCCGAGTCACGGTAAACTTCAGTCCGGTGTGGTTACTGTGTGCCGGCCTGTGAATGCTTTTACCATCAGCGTTGTCATTTCTCCTCTGTATAGCCTTGTTCTGCATTGTTCTCCACTTATGCAAATTAACTATTAAGAAAGTCACTTTAAAAACCATTTTAGCTTCCTTCTGCCTCGGGGGTTTCCACTTGTAATAGGTGTTTATAAGAGGAACAAGGACCAGAAATTCTAGTTTGTTAATAATGAATGAAACTTGGCTTGAGGTGAGTGTCCCGGACGCATTAAACAGGAATGCCCTCTTCTGGAGGAAGGCTTTGTATAAAAGCCAGGAGATGTCGAGTCCCAAGTGTATTTCTGGTATTTGAGGGGCATTCTGTACTTTTGGCTTCGGCACAGGATGAAATATATTTGAGCTCTCCTTTGGAAACCAGTGATTTTTGGTGGCCTTCGCCTGAAAAATAAAGCTTAGGAATTTGTTAAACAAATTCTTTAAAAAAAAAAAGTGTTTGTGTTAGTTTTGTGTTCATGTAGATCGGATATTTTTACTGTGATGCAAATCTATTCTTTCAAAACTGAGAATTCTGTCAGCATTTACTCTCCTTCATGCCGTTCCAACCCTATAAGGCTTTTAGTCTTTGGGACACAGATGAAGATATTATTAATATCCTCACATGAATGCACATATATAGAGCGCTCAAATAGCTCAACCGGAACTTCATTGGTTCTTGTGGGAACTTAAACATGATTGCGTGGCATATTAGATTACTTGAAATTGTGTTTACCATATTTGGGCCTGATTTCATCTGAGAGGGTTTACAGATTAAGACAGGATTATGTCTTTGTTAAATTGAGTCATTTAGGTAAAAATCAAGCTTTTAATGTTGTTGTTTATATGTCTATGTGGTGTGTTAAATGTGCTTTAAGACAATCTATGTGCAAATTCAAAAGTCGAGTATTTTCTATTTAAAACTACAGTGAACTAGACAATCTGACAAAATCGCTGGTGTTTCTGATGTTGTGAACTACCATGTAACCAATCAGATCAACCTGTGATTTGCGGAAACATACACGCCACTTTCGAGTCAAGTTGCGTGTTATCTCTAAGCATTTTGAGCTATCCGCGTGTGTCCGCGTGTATTTCTACGCCATTAACGTTCGCGTCATTCCGCGTGTCAGTACACGCCGTCAAATGTCCAGTCATAAATGCCATTAACCCCAGTGACGGTTAAGTTTAGGGATGGGGTTGAGGTAA
>JAOTRC010000009.1:995392-1007404 GCA_027497675.1 Cyprinella lutrensis | reverse complement strand
GAGGATTGGCTTTCTATGCGAAACCCCCATTCTCCGTCACTCCTTGACGTAACTCGGAGTGACTACGAAAGGGAACTAAGGGTAGGTTTATACAATAAACCATATGCCTAAAATGAAGAAGTTTTTCCTTTGATTTTTCAGCAGACAGACACTGTCAAAATGATCCCCCTTCACACGGATTCTGCTGCCAGGCCATTAGATGGCTGTGAAACATTATAGATTGAACGCATAATTGTTGTTTACACAGTTGTTGCATTTTAAAACCCATTTTCAACAGTTTGCGTTATCTGGCAACCAAAATGCCTGTAGGATTTGAGAGCGAACCAAAGACAAATGAATCTTTCAGATGATATATTTACACATAATTCAACACAAAAATCTCAACTCGACACTCCTACCCCAAATCAACAAGTGGCCTCCACTCAGTCCGATCAATCTGATGATCAGCCAATCAACGAACCTTGGGGCCGACAAAGAGAAACCCCAAAGGAACGCAAAGACAAACGCAAGTAGCCTGCAGACTCTTAGCTGAACTAGTGCTTTGATATAAGATTTAATAACCCGCCTATGAAACGATAGAAGGGTTAAAATAATGATCAATGTTTCATTCAGGTCAGGTCTTATAAGTGCATATATTGCTAGAAACTTGAGATTTTATCATTCTTTCCTCACTTTCTTTCTTTTTGCAACTCTAATTACTGTGTGTGTGTGTGTGTGTGCGTGCATTTGTTTGTGTTATAAATATATAACACAAACAAATGCACACACACATTAATTTTATGTGTTAAAAAGTGTTCTTGTGTTACGTGATTTAATGTCTTAAATTTAATGTCTTAAACTGCTGATCTAAGTTACCTTGCTAATAAAATAGTGTTTTCACTATTGTTTGGATAGTTATATCCAATGCAGAGCTGTTATGGCCCGTTTAAATGAATGCTGGACAAATCATTTGCTTGAACGCAAAATAAGTAATTCTTTCAAAATTCCCTATAAATTAATTAATAATTCCCTTTCAGCTAAACCTGTTTCCCTTGTATGCAGTTGTCATGTAAACGTCACAAGGCAAAATCTCTGGTTTCACCATTGGCCGTAAAAAATATGGACATAGTGTCTGTGACGTATTGTTTCTGAAGTGCATTTTTGAAGCCCAAAGTGGGCGTGACGTGGCGCTAACAGAAGCAAACGGCTAGAGGTGACATCAGCAGCAATCCACCTGTCACTCAAGTGGCCAAGCACTTAATTATGCAGAACTTTAATGCTTAACATAACAGATGCATACCCCTCACAGTCATCATGAAGGGAAACTTAGGCATATAGACCAAAACCACTTTTAGTACCAGGCTGTAAACATTTTTTTTTCTGCTGTTAAGCTGGAGATTTTAAAATTGGAGTCTCTTTTGTAGTCGGTCTCTACCGGCCAGTCAATAAATTGCAGTTTAAGTTACTTCCGTGTTTGATTCAAAAGAGAGACCTGAAAGTTGGCGCTTGGGTTTCACCATCTACACGACAACAATGTAACCGGAGTTTCTGACAACCTGACAGGAGTTTTCAAAAAGGCTTGGTTTCAGTGACCGGATACTGGTTAGGGTGTGGACGAATGGACAAACCGCATAGAAAAAACTATGATTTTCAACATACCCATGTTCGTGGGGATAGGACCTAAAAGTACATGAAAACCATTGTTTCTTGTAATGTAGGCTTGCTTGGTGCAACTGATTTGTGAACGCACACTGAGCAATACGTCAGGCCATGAGCACACCCAGAACCAGAGAGCCAAAATGAGCCCAATGCAAGGCAGAAAAGAAACACAACACAATACAGCTCCTGTTGTTAAAGGCCCGTCCCCCCTCCCCCCAACATCTGCAGAATCATTAACAGATGTCTGACACACACACAGAAACCAGAACTTACACTATTCTGAAGGGCACACACAGTTTGGCACAGTTATGTCAATAAATCTCAATGTGTAATTATCTGAAGTCTCACTATTGTTTGCTGTCTGCTTGCATCAGTGACGTTTGTGTATGAGATTTTGCACTTCTAAAATATACTGACAAGCACATCAGTAAATACAAGTTGTTATGATGATGTTGAAACAACATGCTGTCAACAGCCAAAGGCAAGTGCAAATCCAACTCACAAGACGACAAAGCGGTTGGGTAAACATTCACCGCAAAATTAAATACTACCGCCTGATGTCATAAAGACGGTAACTGCATGTTAAAATTGGAAATGATGCGGTAGGAAACATTGTGGAAAAATGCCTCCTAAAGCGCAAAAAAATACAGTGCAATGTTTGATTTGGGTTTAAATGAGCGGACTGGGTTTCACATCTCAGCACAAAATAAATATAAATGCCGAAAGACTGCAGAGATGAAGGTAGAAATGATGCCAGCTCTGTGAAACGGGACACAGAGTTTGGAGATAAAGGCATGTTTTTCTCATGAATGGTTTTGGACATAAACTAATATGTTGGAAGCTTTGCCAAGCATCAGGGGTTTATACTTGAGAGACTTAATGAATTGAAAAGTCAACTTTAATGTGATTTTACTCCTGTTTATATGTGATAGTAAAAGAAAAGGGGAAGAACATTTTTATATATTCAATCAGATATTCTAGTAATCTTTTGGAGGCAGAAACTGATAACAGAACATGTGCATAATGACAGAGTCCTTAGTAAAATGATTTTGATGATTGTAATTCTCTCTGTTTCAATAGTTTTATTCGTTTGTGTCTGGGATTGACAGTTATAGTGCTGAATGAATGAATCTTAAAACCAGTAAGCATGTTTGCAGTTCCAGTTTCATCGTCCTGAATCCAAAGGGAATTTTTGAATGGGCTTCTGGTTAAATGCCTGAAATAAGGTCTGTGGTGAACACAAGCTCAATATATTTTCACCTTTCGGTCTCCAACTAAAAAAGTCAGTATTAACCCATTTGTCTTGAGTAAGGCCATTGTGAACATTGGCTAAATAGGAATATACAGAGGTTATCAGTGACATTAAAGGTCATCATGCTGAACAGGTGACTGTCCTAATATGTAAATCACCTTGACAATTTTTTTTCCTTTGTTCAAACAGCCCAGGACCAGTTACACACACTGTAAAAAATAATCCTGTAAAAAAAGGTACACTACTGGCAGCTGTGGTTGCTAGCATCATACTGTAACTATACGGTGTGTTACTGTTTTTGTGTTAGAGCATATAACTGTTAAAATAAAGTTTTATACTCTAGCTGACAATATTTAGCTGACAGTATTTAGCTGTTAATTTCAAAAATGGTAACTCTCTGTATTTTTACAGTATGATGCTGACAACTACAGCTGCCAGTAGTTTACCTTTTTTTTACAGGATTATTTTTTACAGTGCGAAGTTTCATTCATGGTGTGTGATTTCATTCAACTGTGTTAGAGGAACGGGCTGGTTAGAGTCACTAAACAAATGGAAATGCAATTCTTGCCTTTCTTCGCAAACACTAGGGGTCTGTCACAGGGTGTCATGGTGCAGTGCAGGCAGAAGAAGACCGAAGAGGCATATGCTCCAATTCAATTATTTTACTTAACTCAGAAACAGGTACAGGAACAGGCAAAAGCACTCACCAAAACGAAGGGTAACATTTACAAGGACCGACAAAGACTGACTGAAACAGAAAGAACTAAATACAAGCAGGAATCAAACATAATAGAGTGAAGACAGGTGACACAGATGATGATTACGATGCACAGGTGGTTGCTGAGGGAGTGAGTTCAGCTGGGCAGACAAGAGGATCCTGGGAAGTGTAGTGAAGAAGACAGACAGAACGGTGCAGACAGAGACTGTGACAGGGTCTTAGCGGCCCCTAATTTGTTACTGTAATAAAGCTGGGTTTCATATGACGTACCGCCACTGCATTGCCATGGCGCGAAATGCAAATGGAGGGCAAGAAGTGTTTTGCTGTATTTAGAAAGCACTATAACAAACTAAAAAAAATGCCTATGTTTTGAGTCATTTATGGTTACTTAAATCGACCACTAGTAGTTTTTAATCGTGTGCCAAAAGTTGTTGTTAATAAGGGGGGGGAAATGCAAGAAATTGTCTGCAAACCTACGTCTGCAGTTGGGAGGAGCCGAATGGGAAAATGCCCGTGTATGCAGTGATCACTTCTTCAAAGGTGAGTTACCGTATTTCCTCAAATAAAAGCCGGGGCCTTTATTTACCTGAACTGCAAATGGTAACAGGCTTTTATTTGAAGCAGGCTTTTATTAGAGGCAGGCCTTTATTTCTAACTCCAACTGCTTGATAAATAATTGTTTTAAATAAACCATTTTAAATGTGAAAACAATGAATGATCTCTGTCCAGTGTTTTTTTTTAAAGAAACATTTGCAAAAAACAACACCATATACCGGTAATATACAGCCAGGAGGGCGACAAAGCACTTTGGGTCATACCGGTAATTACGGTAATCAAACACCACCACTATTATTTCAGTTTGAACCCGGTAAATGTACTGGGTGTTTATTTCAAATACAGGTAAGAGGCAACTTACGACAGTATTGCTGGTAGATTACAATACGGTACCAATGTAAAACACATTGCTGGTTTGCAGAACACCATAGCCTATCTGATTAAAGTTACAGACGGTAGCTATAACCTGCATAAACATGACAAAAAAAAACGAACATGAACATGTTTCCTCAGAGCTAACGTTACAGGTATGCTAAATTACACATGTGCATAGTAAGCATTTTTCACATCGTGGCATCCAGTGTCAAAACATAAAAAGAACAAATCTGAAGTAACACTACTTCGGATACCATAACATTAAAATACATTTCTAACAGCACAGTAAACTGCCGGTATCTAAGAACATTTAGCTGCAAACAAAATTGTTTAAAAATAAAATCGTTGCAGCTTACCTTCACAAATTAAACAGTGTAATTACCCGTAACATTATTTGATGGTCAGTCCTCCTCCTCAAAATCACCATCCTCGACATCATCAAGAACTACAAGTTCATTGTTAAACAGTTCATCGTCATCTTCCTCCTCCTGAAGTGCTTCGCGCTGGTTCTCCCGGCTCTGCTGTCGGATCTGACCGAGTGCCTCCCGTCCAGCGGCGCAAGGCTGTCCCTCCCTGAAGCAGAGGATGAGGTCATCTTCGGTCCCATCAGTTTTCACAGACAGTCCACACACTTTGAAAGACTTTTTTATCAAACCCTCATCCAGTTTGTCCCAGGCGGCGACCACCCAGTCCACAAGCAGGCGTCGGGCGGGGGCTTTTAAGTTACCTCCGGCTGTGTACTCCTTATTTGTATCTCCTGCCATCCACTGATCGTAGGCATCATGCAGGCACGCCTTGAAGGGTTGGTTCCACATCACATCAGGGGCTTGGATATATTTAGTGCAGCCTCCCGGGATCACCGCTGTTGTGATGTTGTAGCCACGTTTTAGTTCCTCTTTGGTAGCGGCACTGATGTGGCAGCGGTACGAGTCCCACGCCAGCAGCCGTGGGGTGAAGCTGAATTTCCCCACCACAGACTTCAGCCAATCCGCTGTGAGGGTGTCATTCATCCAGCCATTCACAGAAGTGGCGATTACTGCGCTGGATATCTGCTGCTGCATCGCCTTCACTTCACGAATCGCCCCTTTAAAAACGATATAAGGCTTCAGTTTGGTGCCGTCGGCCTTGGCAGCGAGGACAACGGTAAGATGGCTTTTCTCGTGTCCTGTGGTTTTTAGAGCCACACTCTTTGCTCCTCGTGTGTCAACAGTAGTGGGAGATACCATGTCAAACCAAACTGCAGTCTCGTCCATTGCAATGATGTCCTTCTCTAAAATCTTTTTAGAACTGACAGCCTTGCTAACATAGTCAACATATGAAACAAGTTTCTCAGTTAATAGATCTGGGTCTTTCTGGGCCATGGTGGTGCGACGTCGAAGTGCGAAACCATTGCGCTGTAGAAATCTTTGTAGCCAACCCCTGCTAGCCACAAACAAATCTCGTCCATCACTCACAGAACTGTAGATCTCCAATGCTTTATTTTGTATCATTTTTCTCGATACTCGGTTGTGTTTGTCTCGCATGGAATAGATCCAATCTGGCAGTTTTGTTTCTAGCTCCAGGCTAACTTTTTTCCTCCCACCTCCAGCCAGCCGTGCTCTGCTCGTATCGGCTAATCTTGTCAGCTCATCCTTCTGTTTCTTCCAGTATCGGATTCTCCTGGGGTCAATGCCGAAATGTTTCGCAGCTTTTTCACCCGAGTTTTCCTCCGCATAATTTAAAACTCTTTGTTTAAAATTTAAATCAAATTTTCGTCTTGGCGCCATGCTCATCAAGTTCGTTTTTGTCGTTGAAAAGTTCGTCACTAGCACTAAATGAGATGAGTTCGTCACCAGCCCGTGTTACATCCAATTGAATGTAGCCACTGCCATCTATCGGCACTTGTATATAACGACGAACTTGAACACACATTATATGAAAGGCACGTAGGAGATCATAGTCCCGGTCTTAATTTGAGACCGGCCTTTATTTGTCCTTGTTGACCACGCCCTCGGCCACTATCAGAGGCCCGGCATTTATTTGAATACCGGTTTTTATTTGAGGAAATACGGTAATACAACTTATGTTTGTCTAACGTACCAGTTTCCGAACTTTGTAAAGTCAAAGTACTCTATGTCTGTAAGACGAGGTAGTTGCTGGTATCTACCGCCTCGATGGCAGGAAAATCTCAATTCAGTTGAAAAATCGCTCCTCTTCATAAAATAAGGATCATATCAACATATGTTTGATTTTTTGTTTATATCTTTCTCTTGTACGGACTTTCCTCCATCTCGTCCATTGCGCTCTTCACTTCACTTTAAAAAAACAACAACTTGCAGATAATATATTAATTGACAAAATTCCACTTAAGTGCACTTAAATTACATTTTAAATTATTATGATTTAAAAATCCTGTCATAAGGTACTTTATTGAATATTGAAGTATCTTATAATTTGTTAATGGATAAAGACATTTTCTCTACATGTTAAGCCTCTGTGGCTCAGATAAACAGGTAAGTGTTGTCAAATTACCAGACTGTGCATTTTGACTTATAAATCTGTTGCAATAAAAAATAAATGGTTAATGCATCTTGACTAAAGCTCATCTCCAGAGAGAAGTTGAGTGAAACTGTTCCAAAACATGCTGTTTAAACATACTCCCTTTATCCCAGAATCATAAAAGAAGATCCCTCTATGAATTTTCAAGGGTGATTGTGGTTACCAGGAATCTGAATCCAACCAGACTTGTGTGTGTGATCATACTTATCTGCCCAGGACTAATCCGCTGTGGGAAATGGTATTTAGGCAGATCACATTTCACTCTGGATGGCATCTGACAGGTCCAAATGGCAGCAAAACCTTTGTGTTTGCCAAAAAGTCAACAGCTGGGCTTTATGTAAACAAAATACTGGAATTAATATACCTTGAGACTCTGAAAAAATAGGGTGTTATTGTGGCATACAAATGCTCTAGATGTTAAGCCATGGAGCTCATGTGAACAGATTTCTTTTTGAAGCAGGACATCTCACTAGCCAATACACTGTAAAACACAACAAGTTAAGCTAACTAATTTTAGGACACCACTTACCTCAATTCAATTATGTTTATAAAAAAACAATAGTTATGAATACTTTGAACTTATTTTAATCGAGTCCACTAAAACAAGGATATTTCTTAATACACAATTAAACTTTCCACTGCATTCAAATTCTTTATACACTGTTAGACCTTACCAGGTTTGTTTGTTTGTTTTTACAGTAAATACTGGCAACGCTGTTTAATTGTACAGTTATTTGCTGTAATCTACTGTATGCTTCTGTAAAAATGCTAAATTAAAACTCAAGTTAACTAATTTCACTTGCAGAAACCGACTGCCTTAAATTGACCAACTTTTATTAAATGTATCAACTAAAATTTGTAATATACTAATAATGTGAACAAAAGAAAATGTAACTTATTTCATATCACTATAAATAATATTGTTTATAAAAAGATTTCCACTGGATCAGCAACTACAGTACACAGTCACTGCCTGTTAAATAAAGCAACACACAGCATATAATCAATGTTACTAGATCTTCTCCTGGACTAAAGCACCGGCTCTACTCTTCAGCACAACGGTGACATATTTTTTTTTTTTTTTTTTTTACAGTATAAACCTGTTTTATAACTTACAGTTTATTACTGTTAAAATACGTTTCATGGGTTTGTACGCTGTAAGACCTTACCAGTTTATTTACAGTAAAATACTGGCAACACTGGTGCCAGTAAATTACTGTTAATTGTACAGTTTTTTACTGTAATCTACAGTAAGTCACTGCAAAACTGCACTAAGTTAAAACTATTGGTAACTAATTTCACTTGCGGAAACCGACTGCCTTAAATCGACAAACTCTCATTTAAATGTATCAACTAAATTTATAATACACTAACAATGTGAAAATAAGAAAAGAGAACTTATTTCATTTGACATCACAAAAAAAATATTGTACATGAAAGATTTCCACTACATCAGCAACTACATGCAGCTTGTTAAATAAAGCAACACATATCATCAATGTTTCCAGATCTTCTCCTGGACTGAAGCACAGGCTCTACTCTTCAGCACAATGGTGACCCTTTTTTATTTTACAGTAAACTACTGGCAACAGTGTTGCCAGTATAAACCTATTTTATAACTTACAGTTTATTACTCTTAAAATACATTTTGTGGGTATGTCTTTTAATCTTATACTGTTAACCCTTTCAACCCCACAGGGAAATCTACACTACAAAGAGTAAAAAGTAACATTGATGCAGTGTTGCAGTGAGATAATTGAGTGAATATGTAAGTGATTGTTGAGCACTAGTGATGAACACTTGCTCTCGCCTAACAAGCAAAATCACAGAAGGAAACAGGAACTCACTAACAGAAAATAGAAAAACACAAGATCTACAACTGACTTCCAGCCATCACACATTATTACACTTATTAGTATCCAGTATTACTTTATATCTGTCATACATCTATAAAATATATTGTTGAGATGTTTATTTGAAAATGTTTGGTTTGAAGTTACCATTATAGAGATCAGTGTTTGCTTTGGTTGAGATGCTGACCCTTGACTTTTTAACAATAGCTTTTCTATTGCTGCTTGAACTGTGTTAGTTTTGGTCACACTTGTGCACAGGCACGGCTTGTGAATGATTGAGATTATATTGATTATAATGACAAATATAGATTTTCCGTTCACAAATCTCATTCAGTGTTTAATTCTATGTTAAAAATCTTACATTACCATTAATATGAAAATACAGTAATGAGATACAATGACTTTTCTTTAACGCGTATGCATAATCAAAAAAAAAAAAAACAGAGCTACAGTGTCTTGTAAAACAGACATATCAAACATTTGCACATGAATCGCAATGAAGGTGGCAATATTTATTGTATTGATTTATTCTTCATGCAGCAGTGCATGCTGGGATTTTTATACTATCCTAGCACCCAGAATGCAGTGCGACATGAAACCTTTAATTGTCACAATTGTAGAGATTATATGCTGATTGTTGATGTCTGTGTGCGTCTGAGTCACTACATGCTGCAATGCATGCTGGGTACTAGCATAGTAAGAATCGGTACCAAACCCTAAAACCTATTCAGGCCCAGTCCAGTTATGGGTTAGTAATTGGCTGAAATTTTGGCCAGTTGGCACATGTGTGGCCATTGTCTTTAATCTAGATCTGGGCCACTGCAGGGACATCATTCTTTGCAGCATGCTGACTGTGGGAAAAGGGGCAGTGTAGACCAGAAAACATTGCTATGTGGAAAGAGTGGGGGGGAGAGTGTTCCTAAGTCAAGATGTACCAAGAAGTGGTTACGAAGCAATCCTCACTCCTCCTCCTCGAGGGGGATTTCACCTTCTGGAGATGGCAGCACCAGATGATTCTGTCAGCTAACATCAGTATTAAAGACTTTTAAAAATCATTTACCTCAAAACCTACTTTCATATTTGAATGCCTTCTGTTTATGATCCGATATGGATTCTGATCACCGTATAAGGTGGAAATATTTATGCACAATGAAATAGACTATGCACGCTGTGCTGCTAACCATTACCATAGTAAATAGGAGCGCTTGAAGAAATCAGATAAATCATAAAAGCTAACACAATCATGTTTTTATTTTATCTATCAGTACGTTTCGTCTCTATATACAGAACTATCATAAAATAAAGCAACTGGGGTTTTTTTGGGAGCTTCCTCTCTCTGACCGAAAATATATCTGTAGACTAGAGTGAGTCGAGAGTGCTAAAGCTCTTCAGGTTAGGTTGTAAGGTTGTAAACCTCTAGTAAAACATCAATTTTTGGGTTTTAAGTATTCAAATAAACAACAAAAATGCCAACAAACAGTCGCTTTTATCATGTTCGTTTTGAGATCTCGCTGTTTCCAGTGATTTCTTTCTGGTTAGTTTTCTGATAAAACTTCCATCTGTTGGGGAAATGATGGTTGATTGTGACGCTGTTCCAGAGAGGCGTCTTACGGGAGTGTTTTAGAGAAACACTGTGGAGCTTCTGGCCCGATAGTTGGAACGCCTGGGGCTTTTAGTCCGGCACGGCCCATTTAAAGCCCGGCTCACACTGGCCCAAAACTGAAAACCCAGCTAATGCGTATCAGTAAGCTGATTCTCTAGTGTCAATCCTCTGGCTCTGTGAGCCTCTGTCTGGCAGTAAGACTGATGCTACGGCTAAGAGATCTTCAAGTCTCTGGTTCCTTGTGTTCCTGCCTGGTCTTCCTCCCCATCTTCTCACCAAGTGCCAACTCTTCTGCAGTCCTCAACTCAGTCTTCCAGTGCTGGTCTCATCGAATCATCTTCCCTGTTTGAACTCTTTCACGCCTCACTCTTCTTGTGTCCTGTCCACAGTCTTGTCAATGAAACGGTCACCATGATTTTGCCAAGTAAGACATGGTCCTGGATCAACATTCGTGTCCGAAAATGTAGTCCTATCCCAATCCCTACTCCTAAACCTAACCCCACCCATAACTTTGCCCTAAAAGCATAGGGTAATGATTGGTGAATAACACAGATGTTGAAGTACTAAACATTAAGTACCTTGGATCTAAGCCTAAACTTGACATAAACTGCAAACTTGTCCCTCAAATCGGATTGGTTGATTGGAATGTTGATCCAGGAACATGCTACTTGGTGAAATCACGTTCACCTCAATGAAACAACTCTGGGTTGTTCTGCAGGTCATTCTGCGTCTGGGTCCTCTCTCTTGCAGAATCGTCATAATACTTTATATGCAAAGATGTTACCCAATTATAGCAAAGGACATTCACATCAAAGACTTAAAGAAGACGTCCTTTTAAATGGTGACGTCATATCAGAGGGCTAAAATCTAAACTAAAACATTTTTGATGTAAAAATCATACTAAGTCATATTAATAATCATACTAATAGTAATAGTGGAATAGTAATACTGACACCATCTATAAAAAGGGGCTGCAGAGACCATACTTTATGCGGAGACTGAGACAGTTTAGGGTGGACAGAGATATGATGTTACTTTTTATCACTCATCTGTGGAGAGCATGCTACTTTTCTGTTGTGTTGCATGGTATTTCTCCTTGTCAGTGACCAACAAAAATAGGTTGAGCAAGATAGTTAACCTGGCCAGTAAGATCGCGGGGCATAAACTAGACAGTATGGCTATTACCTGTGAAAGAAGAGTGTTGAAGAAAGGTATAGCTATTAATAAAGATACGTCACATCCCTTACACCGGGCATACGAGCTGTTGCCATCAGGGAGAAGGTTTAGGTTACCTTACTTCCAGACAAATCGAGCCAGTAAATCATTTATTCCAACTAGCATCATTTTGATGAACAAGTAGTTACCTGTAGGACTGCACTTTACATAGCACTATCTAGCACTTCAAATAGCACTTTAACTAGGTTTCTTTGAGTCTTTTGTCCTGATGCTGTGTATGTTTAGGGGTGCGGTGGGGATGAGG
>JAOTRC010000009.1:807940-820215 GCA_027497675.1 Cyprinella lutrensis | reverse complement strand
CTGAAGAAGTATTGTTCATTCTTTGTTAATGTTAACTAATGTAGTAACTAATGAACCTTATTGTAAAGTGTTACCTTATAAAGTGTTACCGAAATGACTACTAAGTTGAACCATCACAGTAACCCTGAAACAAACTGTAACGTGCATGCATTGGGATAGCAATACCAATTTTTCCCACAGTATTTTGTGAAATCTGTGGTGAGTGCACCTCTGTCCCTCTAGGGAGGTTCGGGAGCATGCTCCTTGTAAGAAAAGGTTGTGCTTTTTAATGTTAAATTCATCAATCTAGTGCACTTTGAGAGATCAAAATTGAATATGAGCCCCGACTCATATTCAGTGTGCAAACTGAACAAAGAAAAACTCTTTTAGTTGTGATATAGCTAGTGTCTGTCTACATTACACTACATTACATTCACACTAGCTATAATATTAATCCCATGGCAGTAATAGCCATATTTTGTTAAACAAATGCACTGAAAAATAAAAGCCACCTAATTAGTTTCACACTAATTTCATTATTACAATTGCACATGATATTTTATTTTGACAGAAACGGCATTGATCTTTTATTTTGACAAAAAGCATGGTTTACAAACCCATCTCATTACAATTCTTAAAAAATGCGTTACAGTCCAACACGCAGATGTGGAAATAATGCATATATAGTGGGTTCCTACATAGCCTGTTCTGAAAGTAGCATAGCTCTGCTTACCACAGATCTCAGCACTCACTTATCTCTCTCCTTATCCTCCTCACTATCCTCATCAGTTCTTGAAGGGCCTTTAAAGTTTCTTTTTTTCATGCCATTTCTCCGCACATTCCTTGCGTTTCTTCTCCGTTGCTCGAACTATTTTGACAGATACACACTGACACTGCTCACTCACTCAGAGCTCAAATGGGGAGGTGTTTAAAGATGTTTTTGGACCAGTCCAGTCTCAATCAAGAAAATAACCAATGGATCACTGATCTGTGTGTTTCATGCACCGGTCTGTGATTAAAAAAAAAAAAAAAAAAAAAAAAAAAACAACAACTGTATGCTTTGTCTAATGCAGTGGTTCCCAATCCTGGTCCTGGGGACCCACATCTCTGCATAGTTTGTACATCTCCCTCATTTAACACACCTGATTTAGATCATCATCTCGTTAAGAAAGAGCTCTGAACAAGATAGAATCGTTGGATGACAGAGTTGTTGTCAACTCGTTATTTATTTGATTATTTTCAGGATTTAGACCGGAACATAGTACTGAAACAGTCACAAATGATTTGCTCTTATCATCCGATCGTGGTTGTATCTCTATGTAGTGCGTTGTCAACTCGTGTAGTGAGTTACCTCCTGTTGTGGATCAATCACGTTGTGTTGTGTGGTATGAACAGCTAAACAACTTGAGCACTCCTGATTTCACTGAGAGCAAGTCATGTAGTTTGAACCGCACAGTTCAGCCCAACGTTTTAAAATCATGTAGTGTGAACAAGGCTTAAGCGATTTAAAAGACCCGCTGGTGACACCGGGATTACCGGTGTTGTCACACGTCGATTAACTGGTGAGAAAATATCCTCACCGTCACATCCCTAGTACGCTTACAAAATTGATTTAACAGTTGACATTTAAAACATTAATCTCAATTCAATGTGTCCCTGTAAACTAATTATGTGGTAAAAAATCAATATAATAAGTGTACAATAAATATATAAAGTTGCATAATTATCTCTTAAATGTCACTCTTAATTGAACTTGTTTGTTCGTCTTTGGCTCAAAGCCACTTGCTGTGAACTTTTCTTCGCGGAAGCTTCAAGTTTATTCCAAGTGAGTGAGATAAAATATTTCAACTCATAATAACAGTTTGTGCCCATTTTTTTCCCACACTTAGTTTTGGTATTGGGGTCAAAGTTTACTTTCCTTGCGTTCGCTATAAGTTACAACACAAGGTGATGGTCGCACAAGACGATTGGCAGATTTGAAGTGTTTCCCCTTATTGCAGCGACTTTTTTGTGCATGTTCTGCCGACTGGGTGACCATCCTCGATTAAGTTTCCCTCAGGACTTTTGTAAAAACGAAAATATGACCACACCTCAGATTTGGTTCTCTTAAAGGGCTGAAAAATCTCCCGATGACGGTCAGTTCCTTTCCTTGTTCCTTCTTGATTGAAAAATATTATCAACTTTGTGAGCTGTGTGCCTGTGTCAGACTGTGGACATGATTTGTAGTGAGTTATTAAAATCACGATAATCAAACACGGTTTTAATGATAATTAAATTTTAAACTATAATACTAACCGTCAGTGCATTTTATCTGGTAATCGTCCCATCCCTAGAAGTACGGATCATCTTGTCAAAGCTGTCCAACTGTTGTATTCTTTCCGTAGCTCATTCAGCTGGTGTCTTTATTCGGGGACAAGAAGTGGAGCACAATTGCCAAGCACCTGAAAGGGCGGCGGGGTAAACAGTGCAGAGAGCGGTGGCATAACCACCTGGATCCGTCTGTGATCAAGACGCCTTGGACAACAGACGAGGACCTGCTGATCGTCAAGTGCCATTGTGTTCTGGGGTCTCGCTGGGCACAGATTGCAAAGTTTCTCCCTGGAAGGTAATTTAGAGCCTTTTTATTTATTTATCTGATTTAAATAGTCTTGTTTGTATTGTTAAATATATGTATTGTTATAGTTATTGTAAAATAGTGTTCTAACAGAACGATATTTTCACGATATGATTACGGTCTCTGAAAATATCACTTCACTATCACTATCACTTCACTTGTATTAAACAATCAATTCTGATTATTATCATCAGTTAAAATGACTGTTTAGTGAAAACATGATTTTTTTTTTTGTTAAACATATGCTTAATTATAACAAAACTTGAAACTATTTGTTTGTTTTGTTTATTCAGATTTCAATAATCAAAAACATGCCTAATCAATTAAATGTAATAATTGAATATGGATTAGATTAACAACTCATTTTTGTCATTAATAATTTATTAAACTTAATAACCGTGGTATATCGTCATACCGTTACAACCCTAATGTTAATAGTATTGTCATCTATTTTATCTTTAATTGTACTGAATGTTATAATATGAGGCATTGTGCTCAGTTTAGTTTCCTACCGGTTACATCTGGTGATGTTTGACAGGACTGATAACTCCATAAAGAACCATTGGTATTCAACCCTAAAGCGTAAAATGGACAGGGGCGACTATAAGATGGAGGATGTGGATCTGAGTGATCTGGGAATCTACTTGACACTAAAGGAAACCTCTGCTTCCACCAGTCATGAAAAGGTAATCTATATCCTTTACCCTGTGCTGTCATGCTAATATCCAGTTTGATTAGCATTAGATCTGGCAGAATTCTTCATTTGTGTTAGTTTATCAGACTGAATAACTGTGGTCAATAGGGCAAGGAGATCTGATGATAAAATTGTATATATCGATGATATTTCACGAGTGGGAGATGTGGATTTCAGCAGTCAGATATTCAAATATTCTATGTAGCTCTGTAGTATAACCATACACATCATTGTTTAATGCTCTCCATTTAATGCATAGCACCAAAAACGCTTAGATGTAATGGTATTACGAATGAGATGCCGGGTTTCTGTCTTCATCACACATGCAAGATCAAAGTGGTCGATCGATACAGGTTTTTGAAGGTCGATGTCTTTTAAAGCAGGGTGGTCAATATATAACTTATAATGTATGTGTGGTTTAGATTTTTTTTTAATAAATATTTAATAAATTGATTTATTAAATGAATAAATGAATGAATATGAATGGTGCTTATTAGGGCTGTCACTTTACATTCGAAAATTGATTGCACAATCGATTGGACCAACCAACACAAGTTTCGAAAATAGGGAATCGATTTTTAACAGCCTTTTTCTTTTCTTTTTTACTGAAAATGTGATTTTGTGATTGTTGCGGGCAAAAATCCTTGATTATGGGGCCCTTTTTCTTTGAAATTGCGGCGGAATATGCGGAACATTTATGCAATGAAATTGCGGGAACTAGCAAAAACTGCGGTTTTAAAAATTGATTCTCCAACACTAAGAACTGTTTGGCCAGACGGTGGAAAAGCGGCTATTGTAATTGGGATAAATTAGAAGTAAATGTGTTTGCCTGCACTTGTGATTTTAATGTTTGATTTTAATCCACAGTCAATAAGTGCAGTAGAGCCGTTGCCCAGGGTGAAGCCGCTGAAGAGGAAGGCTTCGGACAGAACACCGAAGGCTGACAGTCCCCCACTCTATCCGTCCTCACCCTCTTACTCCAGGAGTCCTTCCATCGTGGACCCTCAGCACAAAGCGTATGTAGATGATGTTTTGCAGATGATTGCGGAGGACATGCTCCCGCTAAACTTCACTGAAGGCTGTGGGTTTCGTAAGTTCATGACTGCAGTGGGTCCTCAACACCCACAGCTCTCACAGCTCACGATCGCTTCACAACTGTACAGCGCTGTGGAGAAAACCATCAAGCCACGGCTGATCCAGCAGCTCAGGAAATGTGTGACGCTGAGTGGGGGCCGTAATGTGGTGCACATCACCGCTGATATCTGGGCTAGTGAAAACAGAGAACCTCTTCTTGCGGTACAGATGCATTTTCTTGATGACGACTGGAGCGTTCACAGCAGAACTGTGGCTTTTCGCCATTTGCAGTGTAATCAGGTTACAGCACAGATCGGAGCAGAAATTGAGTCGGTTCTTCTAAGCTATGGGCTTTTCCCGCATAACATTGGATACAGCATCATCCAAGAGGCCAAGAACACTATCGCCACTCATGATCTGTTCTGCGACTACAAGATCATGTGTTCTGCACAGAAGAGCGACCCCGATGAAGAGGAGTTATTGATTTTTCTGGATGATCAGGTCACCATAGATGATTTCTCTATAGCGGAGATATCCTCCAGCAAACACCTGGATTGCATCACCTCCCTCCTGCATTGCGTGATCAAGGAGGCAATAAAGAAGTCCAGAGTTGTGGAGCGGATACTGTTTGAGGTGCAAAGCGTGGTGTCTTTCTTCCGCCGCAGCGCCTACTGGCTTGAGCTTCTGGGTCAAAAATGCAAGCTCTCGCTCTTTGGCACATTCGGCACAAGCGGCTATACCTGGAACTCCACAATCAGCATCATCCGAGAGATCATGCAGGAATCGGTGTGGGACTCGGTGATGAGCCTCTTGGATCAAGCCCACGCAGAGGTGAACAGCAGCCTCATGTGTCCACCTGTGGTCCGTGTTACACGGGAACAGGTCGTGGAGTTTGTAGGTTTCATGGAGCCTTTTGAAGAGGTGGTCCAAGTGCTTCAGGAAGACGGCGTCACCTTGTCCCTCGTCATTCCCACCATCATTGGACTTGATAAAACGCTTGAGAGCAAGACCACAAAGTTGAGCTTTTTCTGCTCATCCCTGCGTTCTGCTCTCCGCTCTTACTTCCAACCTCTTATTTTGCGGAGAGATTTGATTCTAGCCACAGTTCTGGACCCGCGAATCAAGCTCCAACCATTTGACAATGGAAAAGAGAAATTTAAAACTAGCACACTGTTCACTCCTTCCAAACACCGGGCATCTTTAGTTGTGGAGTCAGCGCTGAGTGAAGCCGCTAGAGAGACCGGGCGTGATGAGCCGGAGCCTGTTGACATGTCTGAGCTGACTCAGTATCTGTCAGAGCCCTTGTCTGAGGAAGATGTTTCCGTTCAAAGCTTCTGGAAAGAAGCGACCCGCTTCCCTCGCCTGCGGAGCATCTGCCGCAAATGGTTGGCCGTCCCAGCATCCTCGGGGGGGTTTAAGAGGCTGTTCCCCCTGGCGTGCTCTATTGTGCGGGCCCACAGGAGCAAGCTCACGCAGCACACGGCCGAACGACTCCTGCTGTACCGGGAGCATCTGAGCAAGAGCACGACCACGGAGGGGGACACACTCCGCTCTCTGCCTTGAGGAGCAGGTGCAGATATGCGGATATGAAATGTACTTTTTTTTATTTTTCATTGGATTGTTTTTTTATTGAGTGACTTTTCATGAGCATGCCACTGACAATAAACATGAAACTTGAATCATTTTGAAACTTTTGACGTCTAGAACTACAGTAGTTGTCAAATTGTTGTTTCACAAAATGTACCTCTTTATGATTCTGTCAGTAACGTGATCGTCTTGAAGTGGAAATAAATGTGAACATTTGGTTAAAGTCGCAGTAAGAGGTTTCTGAGAAACACTGTTGACTATGTCTTTATCATTGCTGAAGCAAAATAATGCGAACGACAAAGGAAAAACAAAAAATGAACAGACAATACAAGAGTTTACAAGCAGGATTTGATTGTTTTTTGTCACCAGACAGACTCAAGCTGTCCTGCTACAATAGCTAACACTACAACAACAGCATATCTGTGGTTCTGTGAATCCGCTAAACCGCTGTTACTCGCGTGTGGATCAAAAGCGCCACCTCGTCGTCTGCTTTCAGGCCTTCACGCTCTCTAATGTCTCCAGCGCTGGAAAGCTTCTGTAATATTACCGCAGGTCCTAAAGCACTTGCCTTGATCATGACCTCCTTCCAGTGATAATCCTCTGAGCTTTCTTCTTTTGTAATTACGGAAGTGCAGGACTAGTCGACTAAACGGTACAGCTGCTACTAGTTGACACTAAAAACAACAGTCCACATTTAGGTTGCTGTGTGTGGGCGGCAGTCGGCTATGAAGTACCTGCTGTTTACTTACGTTTTATTCATTTTAAATAAATAAATGATATAAACCTTTTACTGGTCCCCCCTACTTCCCTGCACCTTGAACTTTATGTTCTTATTTAAAAGCATTTTAAATAAAACACTTGTAAAAACAACATTTTGACATCAGATGCATTTTCTTCATGTCAGTCAAGGAGAGCACAGAAATGACGGTTCAAGGTAAACAAGTGTTTTGAATTAAAAATAAAAAGTATAAGTTTAATGTGAGCTGTGTCATTTCAAACTGCCAGGATTCCTCTAGAGAGCAGGGGTCTCAAACACGTGGCTGGCGAGCTACGCTCGTGGCCTGATTGTAGGTAGCTTGCCAAGGGGCTGTTAACATATCGACATAAGCGACACGCACATTTTTTCAAGGCGCAGCGAGATAAAAAAAAATAGCTGATTTTCAGAATGCTGCAAGCGCACCGCAGGTCATGTTACAAGAAACAACCAATCAGCTTCACCCTTTCCGTAACAACATTGAAAGCTCAGTCAACATGAAGGATGGGGGTGCACCCAAACTCTACGAGCGTTTTTCTCTTCTCCGTAAATAAATCAGTGCATGGATGCTTAGCAACAACAGACGCCACACGAAAATGTTACTATTAATAATAAAAGTTAAGCTGTTGTGCATTGTAAAATGTCAGTAATTTATCTTTTTTTTGTATCATTCATTTTTAAGATGATTTAAAGCCTGAAATATTTGAATTTGTACATGTTGGTAGATAACATGTTGCAAGTCGCTCCTTTAAAATCTGGCCATAATGGGTAGACACGCCCCTGCTGCTGATTGGCTCAGTCTCTCCTGGGTGGTCACGCCCCCTACTGCTGATTGGCTCACGCTCACTCCTGAGTAAACACGCCCCCTTCTGCTGATTGGTTCTCTCTTCTCCCTCTGCCCTACAGCACACCAAAATGCACACTTTTGCCCATCTAATTATTCTGATCCTGTACCGAACTGTGATGGGCAACAAAAACAAGTTATACTTGAGCATTCTACCCTTTTTTTAGTGTTGCAGCCTGTGACTATCTTATCTTATTTTGTTGTTGCATGTTTGTTTACATGTCATTGGTCCATGTTGCGTTCATATTTAATTTGAACCGCACCAGAGTTTGTTAGTAAGCAAAGCCAGTCCCATCTTTTCAGCATCTCTGCCCATTTGATCAGGGTTCAGATGGCAGCGTTCACACTTATTCAAATGTTGTAATTCTGGACAGCAGCAACACCTGATGATCGGGTGGGTCAGGCTGTGAAACACTGAAGGAGTTATGTTTCAAGCTTCTGGATGACAGATGTGTGTGTGTGTGTGTGTGTGTGTGTGTGTGTGTGTGTGTGTGTGTGTGGTGTGTGTGTGTGTGTGTGTGTGTGTGTGTGTGTGTGTGTGTGTGTGTGTGTGTGTGTGTGTGTGTGTGTGTGTGTGAGGCGGGTGTTGATCACTGCTGTGTGCAGGTGACGGTCGGCGTGGCGTATAAAGACATGGATCGCTCCTCAGCGGATGACGGTGCCAGACTGGGCCACAACACACACTCCTGGAGCCTCTACTGGTCCGGCAAGGCCTACTCGCTGTGGCATGCTGGGAAAGAGACGGCTCTGGCGGGTCCTAAAGCCAGGCGTGTGGGGGTGTATGTGGACCAGCAGGCCGGAGAGCTGGCGTTCTACCGCGTCTCACACTCTCAGGCCCAGGAGATCTGCTGCGTTCACACACACTTCCACGGGCCGCTGTTCGCCAGCTTCCGCTTCTGGTCTGGAGTCGGCTCCTCCATCTCCATCTGTGAGCTCCACTAGGAGGAGAACAGTTCACTGATGGAGGAGATGATGAACTCCTTCTCAACTGAAGAGAAGATGAAGAACATCAGCTGTTCAACAGATGCATTTATGCCTTTCGATCTGTTTCTCATCACTACTTGTCTATAAAATAAAAGCTACACTAAGGCATCATACTGCGTTTGTGATATATGATGTATGTGTCTGTAACTTGGATTCAAATAAGATCAGATTATTGAACTTAATAAGAGTTTACAGTGATGTGTAACCACTAAGGATGCTTTAAACCAGTGGTTCTCAAACCCGTCCTGGAGGACCCCAACACTGCACGTTATCTTAGTCTCCCTAATCAAACACACCTGATTCAACTCATCAGCTCATTATCACATGGGTTAACGATGAGTTGAATCAGGTATGTATGATTAAAACTAAAAAATACGTTTGTGTTGGTACATCCGAACTTTGATCAACTGTTAGGCTTCGCTCGTCTGCAGGCCATGATATCTCTCCAAGAAACAGTCAAATCTCAAAGCTATTTCTCTAGGAAAAACTAAAACCGTACTTCCTGTTCCTAGCTCGTTTTCTCATGGTCGGGCCAAATTCTCCAGGGGGACAAAGCAAAGCAAGGGGAGGTAACCTCTTCAGTGTGACGTTATCATACGGGGGAGATTCAGGATCAGTGCATCTGCAGAGAAGAGAAAGATAGCCAAAGCTCGGTTTACACCGACTGAAAATTCTAGACACGAGGGGACCAAATAAAGTCTAGGGGAACTTATATTAATGTTAAAAACCTCAGAAAGTGAAAATTTCATGCCAGGGGACCTTTAATGACTCTCCCTCGTGTCGTTCCGAGCCGTCAGACCTCCGTTCATCTTCGGGACACAGTTTTAAGAAATTTTAGATTTAGTTCAAGAGCTTAATGTCCCACCATTGGACGTGTGTACGGTTTACTGTCCTTGTCCAGGAAGGAGATACAGACATCATCAAAGTAGTCCACGTCACATATCAGTGGGTTAGTTACAACATTTTGAAGCATCGAAAATGCAGAATTCTTCATATTGTAATTAATGCCCCCACTTAGTTTACCAAATTATATGAACATTAAACGTGTATTGGAAAAGAAAAAAATATTGAGCTTTTTTTTCTTTTTTAATGTATTTTTATTTAGTTTTGTATTTTTTTCTTTCTTCTTCTTCTCTTTTATTGTTGTTGTTCCTGTTTATATGTTGTTTCAATATATTGTGATATCTGTCATGTGAAGCATTACTGTTATATACCGTATTTTGTATTTGGATTTATTTCTCAATTAAAAAAAACCCATCGAAAATCCATTTTTGGCCAAAACAAAAGTGATAATAGGAAATTAAAGTAACAGAGATAGTTTCGGCTTTATGGCAGCTCTAGAATAAAGTTAATTTACAGGTAAATTTAGTTTTAATTGATTCAATGCTGTCGCAATGAACATTAGTTATTATTAACTGATGAAGAAAATAACTGATGATGAGAAGCTCATTTTTAAAAAGCGTTTTCAAAACCAATTAATCATTTATGTAATATATCCATAGAATATGTTCAGCTCGCTGTTGTGCTGTCACGTGATATGTTACATTGTATTGATTTTATTCATTAAATTGACAGGCATTTATACAGTGTAATTCACACAATTCACCACAGGAGGGCGACTGGTTGTCTTGTTTTACCATAGATATATACAATAGACCTCACCTTGGGGTTCTAAGCATGCGTCAAAACCGCCGCCATCTTGGAACAGGGTCTTGTCATAAGAAGTAACTAGGTAACGCTGCTGTCTCTGCCCTTACTTCAAATTTATTGATGGTGGCGGAGTTTTGTGTAGTGTATGATGTTCACGGATGAAATCTGAACTAGGAAGAATGTTTGAAAAAAAAAAATCTTTCTGGAATCAATATAAATACATGTCTGAATGTTGGAACAAACCAAAAAACAAACAAACAAGAAAATCACATTCATGATGATTTATGGTGATTTTATTTCCGTTAGACCTGTGTCTACTACATTGACACTGATGCATTAAAGTGGAGGAGCTCCCCTGTTTCAAGATGGCGGCTCTATTGACGCATTCGTTCCAATGAACTGCCGGAGCCAAGGTGAGGTCTCGTGTATGTGTCTATGGGTGCACGTGGCCGCCATTTTGGATTTCTGATCCGCGAGTGTGCGGTCGGACACTTCCGGTTTCGCTTTACGCCTGTGCAGGGAGCCGGAGAAAGTCAAAAATGATCTCTTATAGTTGTTTATAGAATCAACTATATCATTTAAAATACTACTGGGATATACGTATATTACAATCACACTAGCAAATGGCAATTAAATGCATGGATGCAAAGTCAGATTAATGAATTAAATTACTTTTCACAAACAGAAGATTGTCATGGTCTCATGCTGCATACACAAATGAGAATTATGCCTTCTCTAAATATAGAGTTACAACTACGATTTTATTTGATTATATCAGCAGACCTGATTTTGCAGGACACGAGGGACAGAACTTGCTATTATTACTAGGTGAATATTGATTATTAGATGTATTTTTGCAGTGATGCTTTGTATAGGCTTTATAAAAATGTTATTGACGGCGCTGACCGGCGCTGTGAACGTCACTAATAATATAAAACTAATTTTAACAGCATGGGTCTATTCAATCTAAATAATTAGGCTAAGTTAAAATAATAATCCAATCGATAAAAAGCAAGCACATAGATTCCATTAGGAAAGACTATGCGTTCTTTCCGGATTCATCTTGAATTTATATTTTTTGTCTGATCTGGCAGCTTCGAGTAAGGGTTTCTCATTCATTATGTGTCACTACATCTCCTTTTTTAGGGTCACCTGTAACTGTTTTACCATGTAAATTTTTTTCTCCCATTCCCTAGCCTATACGAACAAGCCGCTTTTTCTTCTCGGGAGCTTCGGATAGGTAAATTTTTTTGTTGCAGTTTATTTTTTCTCACTTTTCCCGCTCTGACAATAACGTCTGTATATGTTCAGTTTTTTATTATTTAAAAAAATATTGTAGAATTGTAATTTAAAGGACGATGAAATCAAATGATGCAGAAATTAAAATGTGGGACACTGCTTATGACTTGTCTTGCGGGACGCGGGACAAAGCTTCAAATTTCGGACTGGTCACCTAGTCAATGGGGAATGCATGAAAGCTGACTTCTTTGTTATAACGTGATGAAACGGGTTATAACGACACACAACAGTGAAACGCTTATCACCCCCTCTGAAAGGCAAGTTGCTTCCCTTGAATTTTAAAAACACATTGTGCATCTGTCTTCAGAGTGACGAAAACAACTGGTCTGTTTTCGGCATTGCTTTATTTGGTAACATTATAACTGTTTGTATTTTAGTAATTTAAATGCATTTAATTTTCAGTGTATTTCACCTGTGCGTTTATGCTTTCTGTTACTGCATTTATTTGTGCAAGTGAGGTGAGTAAAGAGCATTTTAATCATAAATATTTCAGCCCACTGTAAAATATACACAATTAGCTATATAGGCTATATTAAATTGTTTGTTAACTAATGCTACAGTTAAAAATGTAAATTAGCCTACTCAGAATTATTACGATTTTTTCCGCCGTCGTTTTTATCTATAAAGATAATTGATGCAAAGAAAGCATGCTATGTAACATATGTGTTGATAATATTGATCGAGCAACTGATGTAGCCTATAAGAAGTGTTATATGTGCAAAATTAAAGGGCAACTCCAGCCATTTGCATTAAGCTTTCCATTGTTAGAAACCCAGTTATACTACTGAATGGTCGT
>JAOTRC010000009.1:783342-798505 GCA_027497675.1 Cyprinella lutrensis | reverse complement strand
AAGAGCTGAGTAAACACCGTACATTATAAGAAGTGCGTGAACATGAAACAAGGCAAAAACATGAAACAAGGCAAAAACAACACATGATAACAAACGTTGATCTCTATAACCACTGTAAGCTAAGAAAAAGTAGACTACGGTAAACTTATGTGAGAGAAAATAGCAACAAACATTTTAGCTCGTTACTGATGTTAATGTATGTCTCGGTCAAAATGATTGTCTTTACTATTCAGAGACACGATGATGTAGACATCCTTCCATTGACTCAATATCTTCCGTTTCCAGCTCGGGTTCAGAGTCTGGCTCAAATATATATGGTTGAATTCCGTAGGTCACGGCCATAGGTCACGGCCAGGTCGGTTTCATTCACAACTTGCGCCATGATGTTATTTTGGAATGATATGCTGAAGTTACCTGCGGTGTCAAGCCCCCTCCTTCCTTCCAATCAACGCGCCCCTCATTTGCATTATTAAAATGACCGTCCACGACAGCCAAAATATCGCATCTCGCAAAGATCTCGCAAGACAATAATGCATTCAGAAATAAGGGTCAGAGGAGCTCTGTGGGTTTTTTTTTTTTTCGCTTTTCTTTTTAGAAGGGCCTGAAAGACTATAATAGAGTGTGGGTATCCAAGGTAATACTAGGTTATGACTCGTTTACTATTACTCTGATTGTGTTTGTCTGAAAGAAGAATGTCATCATATACACCTAGGATGGCTTCAGGGTGAGCACATCATGGGCAAGTTTTCATTTTTGGGTGAACTATTCTTTTAAGATGCAGCCAGAAGCGTTTGCACTGCGCTGCTCCTCCACACAGCGGGCGCTTCTTCCTGTAGGATCCTGTGTGCATGCTGGGTAGCTCACGCTGGTGAACTCAACCGTCTCGCATCGAAGAGCTGGATTGAGGCAAACATTTGTAGTTGTGCATTATTATTATTCAGAAAAAGACTGATTGTTTGTCAGCTGAGGTCACGTGGAGCCCTTTAACAGCTCCTAAATATGGATTTTGGCCTGTCAAAAATGGCCTATGGTGATCCCCGTTCACTTGCATTAGTATCAGAAACATCCTAAAATAGTTTCCTTAATTGTCTTCGTGTGAAGAAAGAGTCATGTGCATACGGGATGGCCTGGGGTGAGCAAATAATCAGAACATTTTCAGCTATTCCTTTAACCTGAATATCCAGCTAACTATATTTGTTGTCATCACAGAGATTGTGTATGTTATTATGATCCATACTGACTGTAGTTTTTCTCTATAAGGGAATCGGATGAAGAAAAAGAAGTAAATGTCAACTGGAAATCACATTAACCATGTGGATCTTAATACCAGCCAAACAAAGGGAACAATGAAGAGCTGACATGTTTTCTATAAGAGGGGCTTGATTTGCCCTCACAAACAAACAGAACAACACTATGACACATCAATACACCTACTGTACACAAGGTGTGTGTGTATTCAATTTTTTGTGATAATGAACTTCAGTTGCACTTACTAATTGAAACGCTGTATTTTATTTTATTTTTAAATAATATTCTTTTTTTATAATTTTTATGGCTGTATAATATCCCAGAATGCTGTTGTTCAGTGGTTAAGGGACAGCTAGTAGCGAGCACTTTCCCCTTCTCAGATTCATAATTGTTTTTTTTATTTTTTTTTAAAGCTTGAGCTGGTGACCAATTAATATAAAATAGTTTTTCTGTGTAGTTTGTCAAATTGTGCAGTTGCGTCTAATGCTAGCATTAATAGGTGTTGGGATATCGATGAGGCTAGTCTGAGGGCTCGGATGACCCCTGATCCTGGGTGAACTCGGGTAATCTCACTAGCGAAGCCCTTAATGTGATTTCCTGGCTTGAACGAGAGTTTGATGATGGACTTTATTGGAAACAAGTAAACCGAACTAATCTGGCACATTTCATCCACATCCAGAGAACTGGCTCTGCAGTAATGCTTCTGATAACATCATCTTTGAGGCCTGTCAATCGAAAAATGTTTTTTAATTGTTTTGTCGACCATGTTATAAATCAGAATAGTGTCATTGTCATTACAGTGTATTACGCTGTTGTTGTTTTTTTTAAATGTGTTCAATCTTAACTTGTTTGCATTAATCAAAACAGCTGTTTAGGTGAACCGAGTTGACGGATATGTGTCTGGTGTTTACAGCGTCAGTGAGACCATCAGCAAACATGATTCCTGCAGTGATATGGTGGGTTATGGCATTTGTGTTAAATGTGTGATGATGCACTGACTCTGAAGAGGGACAATTACTGGTGTACACGATCTATGATTTATTCATGTCATCTGTGTCCTTCATTCAAAAAACAATAATAAATCCTAGCTATACTTTTATTCAGTTGAAGTGTTGTGGTGTCCTATGCCTTTAAATGCACTTGGTCTCGCTGCATCAGTTCATCTCTTGATGCCATTGGAGCAATGCGTCAGCTGTTTGTTAACTTCCTACTTAAGACTCTCCTTTAATCAGATTTACTGTAAGTCCATCGGTTTGCAAATCTTTGAGAACAAAAGTCACCTCATTTTCAGTCTCTGGGTTCAGTAGAGCTGCATGCATTGGCCTTTTTAACAGTTGAATCAATAGTCGTACACAAAAGAAACTGGATATGTGCAATATGTGGGGCTTGATGAATGCAGTGTTTATGTATTCATATTTTGAATAAAGGAGAAATGATTTTACTCTTTTGCTGAAACTCTGGACAATCATAGAAGGAAATTGTTTCCCCCTCATTTTCTTTCTGGAATAACACCAATGAAATAGGAGTTCAGACAGCTGTGATGGAGATGGAGCCTGTGAGGTCAGAGAAATGGGCTTCTGCAGGTGTAAGTGGATTAGGCGTTAAATCTGCGCGTCTGAAATAGCTGCTTTGTTCACTCTTTGGCTTGATGTGACCGCAGTATTAACTTCACCTCCACTCAGACACTTGCCTCTTGAAAATGACCAGGATGTTCGTGTATGTTCATGCATGTGTCGTGGGATGGATCCACGAGTTTTGCTCAGTGAAGCTTGTGCATCTTAAAGGACGGCAAAACAGATGATAAAGTAACAATTGCTTTTTATTCTGCTATCAAGTTATCAAAACAGCTGGATCGAGGAGATAGGACATTTTGACTCAATGGATCGAGGAGATAAGACATTTTGTTTTCTCTAGCGGTGTTTGGGTGAGTAGTTCACACAACTTGTTCTCTAGAAGAAATTCACATCAGCTTGCAAAGGATTTAGTTTCTTGAATTTCACTGAACAGTGAATTCACTATGTACAGAGTGAATTTATAAAAATGTAAATGCATTTTGTATGAAGACCACTTTTAGCACTGGATTTACATTTCACCGCAAACCAAACTATTTTGCATAAAGAATGAAACCTGATTTTATGCATTGAGACTTATTGTGGCACACTTTCATGTTTCATCCCAAATTGTATTGCATCCAGATATTTAACTTTTGTGGATTTTTTTATTGTAAAAATTATGGCTACGATTTTTTTTATTTAAATCAACAAAAATTAAACGCAACATTAAAAAAATACCATGTTGAACAAAATATATATCATTGTTTTCCCGTTACAATGAGAACTGCAGAAAACTGTTTAATTGACCTGATTGTCAAAATCCAAAAGATCGTAAAAGTAGACTTGACTAATAAATAAACAGTTTTCAACATTGATCAGAAATGTTTCTTGAGCAGAAAATCATCATATTAAACTAATTTTTGAAGGATCATGTGACACTGAAGAGTAATAATTTCCATCACAGGAATAATTAGTACTTTGCAAATTATCAAAAGAAAACAGTCATTATAAATGGTAAAAACGTTTCACAAAAAGTTATTGTATTTTCGATCTGGAAAAATATAGCCTTGGTGAGCAGTTTTTTTTTTTTTTTTTTGCCCATTTAGTTTTGTTCTGAAATGACCTCTTTGCTGAAATGCTAATGCTTTTCCCAGAGATTGCCATGGAGGAGGGAGTATCATGGACTTTGGTAAGTTACAGCCTCTATCTTGTGTACAAATATTGTATTAATAGTCAAACCAAGTCACCTTGATATTGTGCTTTTTACATTGCAGATTGTTTCAAAGCAGCTTTACAGAGATAACAGGAATATAATGTTGTAATAGAATTGTTAAATATAAACTTAAATGTCCCCAACTAAGCAAGCCAAAAGCCAATGGCGACAAAGTCGTCGAAAGGCGACAGTGGGAAAGAACGAAAATCCATCAGTGGCAGAGTAGAGAAAAAAACCTTGGGAGAACCCAGGCCAGAGGCTCAGTTGTGAGCCAGTTCTCCTCTGGCCAGTTCTCCTCAAAGTCAGATTGGATTAGAACATTTACAATATTTATCCAGTTCCATCTAGCTGGTTGGAGATTGTGGTCATTCCGGTATGGAGACGAGTTTGTTGAGGATCTGTGCCGTGCCAGCCCTTCCCCCCCCTTCTAGACACGACCCTGCTGATGGCTGTCGAGTCCATGAGGCCTTCACAGGGCTGATCATGAGGCTGGCACTTGAGTTGTGATGAGAGATGAGTTGTGGTCGTGTACAGGCACGGGTCCTCCATCGGCTTGACCAGCCGGGTCTGGCTGATTACAGTTAACCTCGGAATAAACGGAAAGACTGAACTTAGCGTAAATGCCATTCTTCTTGCGATATAACGAGTACATCAGGTGATATAGGAAGTGTTCCTAGGCAGACCAAATCTATGCAGCCTAGTAATCATTTAACTGATTTGAATAATAAGAATGTATAATTTTCTATGTGAATGCCCGGTTGAAGAGATGTTCTTAAACAAGATTTAAACTAACAGAGTGTGTCTGCTTCCACGAGCAATGTTTGGAAGACTGTTCCAGAGTTTTGGTGATAAATAGGAAAAGGATCTACCGCCAGCAGTCGATTTTGGAAGACTGAGATGAAAAAACAGAGCAGAGTTTCATTAGCATAACAGTGAAAACGAATGCCATGCTTCCTAATGATATCTCCTAAGGGTAGCATGTACAGTGTGAACAGCAACGGTCTTAGTATTAAGCCTTGTGGTACGCCATACTGAACTTGATCGATAAGACATCTCTTAATTTACTGCTACAAACCGATAACGGTCAGATAAGTTTGATTTAAACCATGCTAATCCAATTCCACTATAACATAATTTTCTAGTCTATTCAAAAGAATATTGTGGTCGATGGTATCAAATGCAGCACAAAGTTTGAGTAAAACTAATAGAGAGATGCAACCACGATCGGATGATAAGAGCAAATCATTTGTGTGATTAATGAGAGCAATCTCAGTACTATGGTACGGTCTAAGTCCTAACTGGAAATCCTCGTCACATGGATATCATTTATTTCTAAAAAGGAATATAGTTGTGAGGATACCATTTCTAGTATCTTTGACAGCAAAGGTAGATTCGAGATCAGCCTGTAATTGACTAATTCTATACAATCAAAGAAGAACAACGCCTGTGAAGAGGCGACTCACCGCCTGCGATATGTTATGGCGCCGTTTTATACATAACCAATATTTATATTTAATACTTATATATAAAAATATGAATGTAAGCCAGAGGAGAACTGGCCCCGACTGACCCTGGGTTCTCCCAAGGTTTTTTTCTCCATCTAATCTGATGGAGTTTTGGTTCCTTGCCACTGCCGCCTTGCTTTTGGCTTGCTTAGTCGGGATTATTTAATATTTAACAATATTATCGATCTGTGTTGTACTACTTTCATGTTATCACTGTGAAGCTGCTTTGATACAATCTGTATTGTGAAAAGCGCTATATAAATAAATGTGACTTGACTTGACTTGACAATCATGCGTTTTTTTAACAAGCAGTTTAAGCGCAGCCTGCTAAAAAGTTTTTGGTACATAATGACAAAGATTAATTAATGATATTGAGAAGAAGAAATATGACCTCTGGAAGCATCTCTTTCATTAGCTTTGTCAATATAGGGTCTAACACACATGTTGTCGATTTAGATGATTTAACGAGTTTAGAAAATTCTTCCTCTCCTATTGCAATGAATAAAATGAATGAATAAAAATTTTCCTCAAGAAGACTACAACAATGCAGTCTTATTAGACGGTACTGTATTAGACATTTGCATAGTTATAATTTCTCCCTGATGTTATCAATCTTGTGAGTAAAGAAGTTCATAAAGTCATCTTGTGCTATTTGAAAACATTTGGGATTGAAGCTTTATTTTAAGGTAATTTTGCCACTGTTTCAAATAAATACCTAGGGGTTTGTTTATTTTCTTCTTATAGGGTTAAAAAATAAGCAGATCTAGCAGCTTTTAAGGCCTCACTGTGCTCTATTTCCACAAAATGTGAAAAAACTCTGGCAGGCAATAGTCAAATAATAACCATCAAAATGATGTTATATTGTTTAGTCAAGTCACCTTTATTTAAATAGCACTATTTACAATACAGATTGTATCAAAGCAATACAGATTGTATATTTGTGAGTTCATTGTGTTCCTCTGGAGTCTGACTTTTTACAAGAACCACCATTTGACCTTTTTAAAGGCATTTTGATTTCATGCTGTAATCAGTAAAGCAACAGGATCTACTACACATATGGCAGAACTGAGCCAGTCTCACAGTTGGCCAATTTGTTTTGCTCACCTGAGTAGAAATTTATTCTTTTCCAATCTTGAAAGCGATTAGACTAAATTATGATTGTGTTTTTAAAGTGACGGGTAACAGGGTTCCCAGAGCCAGATACACAATGGTTGGAGAGGCGCTGCGTTACATGATCCCCTGCCACATGCAGTGTTCCATTGGGTGTGGAGGACAGGCCTGCAAGTACGAGGACCCATCTCACTGGAGTGAGGACCGGCAGGCCATACGAGGAGTCTACTCATCCTGGTACATTTACTTAAACTTATTCAAATTTAAAAGTCTGGCAATTAACCTTCTCTATATGTGCTGAGATCTCTGTCAAAGTATCATGTTAATTTTTCCTTATTATATGCCAAGCAGAATTATAAAAATAATGATTATTTAATACAAAAAACTCAACCTGTAATTAAAAGCTTGCTCATATTTGATTTTACACTATATTGTCAAAAGTATTGTGACACCCAATTGTAATTGAATTCAGGTGTTCCAATCACTTCCATGGCCACAGTTGTGTAAATCAACAAACATAACCATCAAACAAACAAGCATCACTTAGAAACATTTGTGAAAGAATGTGTCGCTCTCAGGAGCTCAGTGAATTCAAGTGTGGTACTGTGATAGGTTGCCACCTGTGCATAAAGTGCATTCATGAAATTTCCTCACTAATAAATATTCCACAGTCAACTGTTGGAAACAACAGCAACTAAGCCAGGAAAAAGCAGGGTCAGCACATGCGAGCGTTATGCACCATGCACAGAAGTCTGCAACTTTCTACAGTCAATAGCTACAGACCTCAAAAACTTTGTCTGGCCTTCAGGACAGTGACTCAAGAGCCTAACCCTGCTCCTGCAGATCGAATGTCCTGCACATTTTATCTCCAACCCTATTCAAACACACGTAAAGAAGGATGCAGTGGTGTAACACTTGGGATGCAGTGGAGTAAAGCATGGGATGCAGTGGAGGAAAGCGTAAGCGTGGGATGCAGTGGTGTAAAGAGTGGGTTGCAGTGGAGCAAAGCGTGGGATGCAGTGGTGCAAACCATGGGATGCAGTGGTGTAAAGAGTGGGATGCAGTGGAGCAAAGCGTGGGATGCAGTGGTGCAAACCGTGGGATGCAGTGGTGTAAAGAGTGGGATGCAGTGGAGCAAAGCATGGGATGCAGTGGTGCAAAGAGTGGGATGCAGTGGTGTAAAGAGTGGTATGTAGTGGAGTAAAGCGTGGGATGCAGTGGAGTAATGAGTAGGATGCAGTGGCGCAAAGAGTGGGATGCAGTGGAGTAAAGCGTAGGATGAAGTGGTGCAAAGAGTGAGATGCAGTGGTGTAAAGCGGACTGAGATGCAGTGGTGTAAATCGTGGGATGCAGTGGCGCAAAGAGTGGGATGCAGTGGTGTGAAGTGTGGGATGCAGTGGAGTAAAGAGTAGGATGCAGTGGCGCAAAGAATGGGATGCAGTGGTGTAAACGAAATACTCTTTTCTGTCAGGCAATCCGATGGATGAGTCAGGGTTTTGCGTTTGCCTGGAGAACAGTACTTGCTTGACTGCATTGCCAAGTGTAAAGTTTGGTGGAAGGGGGGTTATGGTTTAAGGTTGGTTTTGGGCTTGACTCCTTAGTTCCAGTAAAAGGAACTCTAAATGCTTCAGCATACCAACACATTTTAAACAATTCCATGCTCCCAGTTTTGTGGGAACAGTTTAGGGATTGTCCTGTTCCAACATGGCAGCGCACCAGTGCACAAAGCAGGTCCATAAAGACATGGATGTGCGAATTTGGTGTGGAGGAACTTGACTGACCGGCACTGAGTCAAGACCTTAACCTGATAGAACAGCTTTGGGATGATTTAAAGCAGAGACTTGGAAGCAGGCTTTCTCGTCCAACATCATGCAGTGCCTGACCTCACAAATGCACTTCTAGAAGAATGGTCAAAAATTCCCATAAACACACTTCCTTGTGGAAAGCCTTCCCAGAAGAGTTGAAGCTGTTATAGCTGCAAAGGTTGGTACAACTCCATATTAAACCCTATGGATTAACAATGGGATTTCATTAATGTGCATGTAAAGGCCGATGTCCCAAAACTTTTGACAATGTAGTGTACATGCCAAAAAGTTCAGCTTCAAGAACTTTTTTTTGATGAAATAATAACCTGTTTTAATAGATTAGTTGTTAATTTATGGTTCCAATTTGTCTCTTTTTCAAGGATTACTGATAATCTCCTGGCCATGGCTCGCCCTTCCACTGAAATTATTGAAAAATTCGACATAATAGACCAGTTTTTGAGGTAAAACTGACCTAATCTTAACTTAAAGTGCCTTCAGAATACTTGGTACACACTTATAATTCAACATTTTGTCGTGTTAAGCTGTGGTTTGAAGACCGTCATTAACCTTCAATGCCCTGGTGAACATGCCAGCTGTGGAAACCAGCTAGATCCTGAGAGTGGCTTTACTTACCGACCCGAGACCTTCATGGAGGCAGGCAGTGAGTAACGGTTCATTCTACCAAATGTGTGCTTTGTTGTGTAATGTGGCGTGTAGATATAAAGAATCTTCTCAATGTAATTAAGTAATACCATAGTAGCTAGTAGCTGTGGTTGTTCTTTTGTCTTCAGGTTATAAAGGTGCTCTTGTTGCTCTATTTTAGTATATTTCTACAACTTTAGATGGAATGACTATGGAGTAGCGTCTCTCACATCAATCCTGGATATGGTGAAAGTCATGTCTTTCGCCATTCAAGAAGGCAAAATCGCTGTTCACTGTCACGCGGGGCTTGGCAGAACAGGTATAGTTTTGTTACATATGTTTACAGTATATTTAGATTAAAAGTAGAGCAGTGCTGAAATCTTTTTTAGGGTGATGTGGCTTATAGGCTTAAGCGCTGAAGGGTTGCTGGCAGCCATATGCTATCATTATTGTGTCCTCGAGAAAGACACTTAACCTCAGGTTACTCCAGACAGAGGGACCGTCTCAGTAATAATGCTAGTGTCAGTCAAGCACTACCCAGCGAGCACAACATTTTAGTAACACAGTGTACTTGTTACACGTAATTACTATAGCAATAACTATATTATTATGCATAATTACAAGCACATAACCCTATATTAAGTACATTTATCTTACTCGGTAGTTAAATGTGCAATTACACTGTAACAAGAACACCTTAAATAAAGACTAAACAAATGTTTTTAAATAACTTGTTGATACCGCTCCAACATATAGCGCAACAGCATTTTAGGCAATCTGACTTGTAGTCGTTTCCCAATACCGATATTGTTTTGGTAATACAAATACTTAGCTGTATGGGAACGCATTGACGTCACTGTCCCAAAGGAGCACACTCCCTCAGCCAGACTGAGTGGCAGAAGACATGACTAGATTTTAAAACTTCGAAAACACAAAGTAAAATGAATGGTTATCAGTTTAAACTAAAGGTTGTACTCGATAAAGTGTTCCTTACAACTTAATAAAGATCCAGTGATCCATGGATATTGACATACAGCCAGGAATCGTGTTTCCTGACATTCCTGACATGAGTCTGATTTCAACACGGGGGAAATGCATTCAGCAAATATCCACGGATCAATGGATCTTTGGTAATTGTAAGGAACACTTTAAGGAATCGAGTTCCCCTATTAAATCCAGTCACGCAGCAGCTCTTTTGCCACTCAACCCGGCTGAGGGAGTGTTTAACCTAGGAAGGTTTAATTTAGGTGTGGTTCCTTGAAAGAAAGAAAAACTAAAACAAACTACAACATATGTTGCTGGATACTAACTCTTTTTTACACATTTTTGTATAGGTGTGTTGCTGGCCTGTTTCTTGTTGTTCACCACACAGATGACAGCAGATCAAGCCATTCTGTTAATCCGAGGCAAACGACCAAACTCGATCCAGACGCGAGGACAGCTCCAGTGCGTGCGGCAGTTTGCTCAGTTCCTCGTTCCCCTGAGGAACCTGTTCGCTAGTGTTGATCCTGGAGTGCCGGCCGTCACTCTTCAACAGTTTCTTATCCGGCAGAACCACATCCTGCACGGGTACGAGGCTCGGCAGCTGAGATTCGTGCCAAAGCTCGTTCCCCTCGTATGCAGACTTCTCCTGGACATCGCAGAGAACCGGCAGGTCATCGAGGAGGACATCGTCGAAGTTTCCGAAATCACATCTGTCGTAGAGAAACCGATGAATGAGAACTTGAACTATCAGTTTAATAGAGGGTTACCGGGAAACGGGATGACGATGATCCGCCCACGTCTTCCAGGTCTTCCTAGATCCAACGGAGACAGCTCACAACCTCTTTACTACGTGCGTAAGAGCCTCAGCTACAGTGACTCTGACCTGCGGAGGCTAGCGGCATCTCTCAACCTCTCAGATAACCCTCTGGGTGTTTTAGCCAGCATACACTCATCGACCTTCGGCAATCAGATGGGATTTTCCCAGAGCCATATCCCTCCTTCTCTGAGCGCTTGTAAGGACAATCCCATCTACAGCTCAACCAGCAATATCTGGGAGCTGAAGACACTCATGGACCAAGCCGAAGGATCTGAACATGTCAAAAGCAGGAGGCAGTCTGTCCTGCAACGGAGCAGATCTGTGGGCATTTCAGATGAAAAAAACTCCACAAGCATGGCCAGAATGTTGTCCTTCTGGAAGAAAGACTGCAAGAAAATTTCTGCCCCCAACGAGACTGGAAATGTCCATGAGAAAGAGCATTCGGAGGTGCCTGTGATCAAGCTGCAGTCCGAGCTGTCTCTGGAGTCCCGCCGCCTCCTGGTGGCTCAGTCCCTCGCCGTGGACCTCGAGAAGGATGGGGGGAAGAAACACATCCAGAAAGTGGCCACTTGGCAGGTATGGGTGCATGTGCTGATGAACTAAGAAGACTAAAAGTCTAGGGTGTGGGTTAGGAGTTCAAAACAAACATACCTCCAGGCATGTGTTTAGCAGGATGAGTTGGGAACTGCTCCACAATATCTTTTATAATCTGATGGGAGATGCTGCTCTTGTGGTCTAGGTCTTGATCTGAATCTAGGTTTTGGCGTATTGTCTCTTGTCCTAAAGGCAATGATACTACAGGTTTCCACTGTCTTCACCATTTTAGAGGTTGCATGGCTGAATGGCTTCTTAGTTTTTCTTAGTTCATTTTTAAAGAGTTTCTGACAAAAGTTAATGAGAAACATTTTCATTTAATCTGACCAATCTGCTTTTGGCTTGCTTAGTTGGGTACACTTAATATTTAAAAATATTGTTGATCTTCCTGCTTTGACATCATCATATGAGAACTGAACTGAGCTGGACGCTGTTTTCTCCAGAGTGGCAATAAATAAATGAACTAAATTAATATATTTTTTACAACAAAAATTAACCACTAAACTTACTTAAGCTGGACCGTGATCACTATTTTCTTCTGGAAACAAACTTTGTTGCATTATTTTCCTGTTATATTTGTAAAGCATTTTTGAAACAATCTATATTGTAAAAGCGCTTGGCACTTAGATTATTTCAACCTGCTATAGCCTTAAACTTAAAAGCTTTTTTGCCAATAGTTTTTTTAAGCCAAATATGTAAACCTCTTCATCGAAGATTACATGAACATGTGAACTAGATAAATGAATGCTCTGAAAATAGCATGCTTATATTATTCGTGCCTAGCCTAGTTGTTGAACCAACAGGTCAGGGGTGTATGTGGCCTGGCGTAGAAAACTCTTCATGCCAGTCCTTTCAGTGGCTTCAGCATGTAAAGTCTGAAGGGTGTATTCGCACCAGGAAAGTCCACTAGTTCACTTGCTTTTGGTGTGGTTTGCTTTCACACGGCCCTTTTTGCAAGTGACCAAAATTTGTAAACAAAACCACATGTGTGCTAAGGTCATCCATTCATTGGATGGAAATTAGAACTGTACCAGAGTTGTTTGGCCTGCACCCGAGAGTGATTGCTATTCATACCTACCCAAAAGATCCGCATCAAAAGGAGGGAAAAGAACTTAAGTTCGATTCAATCTAACTAAACAATCATCCTGCTGAAGAAAGGCAGCTCTGCATCAGGACCTAATTAATGTCTTATCTAGCTAATCAACAATCTATTCACATCATATAGAAAATGTGATGTTCGTTTTCAGAATGCAAGGTTAGTACATGTTATCGTTCTTTTCTGCAGACCGACCTGAATCGGCAGGGAGCGTGGGAGCGACTGTGTTTGGAAAAAGACCCGTTTGTTCTGTCTGGAATCTTGTGGTCCTGGTTGGAGCAGCTCAAAGAGCCGATCATCTCAGCTCATGATGTCCACGAGCTACATGAGGCCAGCCAGGACCCCACAACTGTCCTCAACAGCCTCGATAGGGTGAGGTCACAAGAGGCATTCCATGCATGATTCTAAATGGAACTGATTTCATGGAACTAATCTGAATCCATTTTTATTACCAACTCCAGGCTTCCAGAGAAACAGTGAGGTGTATTCTGGACTGTTTCGCTCATTTATTTACAGTACCCGAGGAAGTCGAGAGCGCTTTTCTGGACCGAGCAGCAAAAGCTTTCACACAGGTACCGTTTCATTCTAAAGATGTGCATAAATGTGCATTCATTCACACTCTTATTCACTTTTTTGCTTTCTTCAGATGAAAAGCTTGGATGGTGGGAAGAGCGTCTGGAAGCTTGTTCTGCATGATTTGAGGTCGGTCGCCATGAACGAGTTTGAGGTGTAACCCAGGTAACAATAATTAACTGAACATCTTCACTGCAAAGAGAGTTAGTTCATTTACATCTGTCCATCATCAAAGAAAAGCTCCACACATCAGTTTCTCAGTGACTGGTGAAGCTTGGCACAGGACTGAAGAACAGGGTTATGGGAGGATCCGTAACAAAGTCTTTGTTTGTTCCTCGGCTCTTAGTTCAGATGAACAATACATGATCCATTGTTCCCATTTGTAAGCGCTGAAAAATGCATTTTATATCCGGTAACACTTTACAATAAGGTTCATTAGATAACTACATTTGTTAGCATGAACTAATAATTAACTGCACTTATACAGCATTTACTAGTAAATGTTGAAATTAACAAAGACTTATACTTTATTAAAATATTGTTAACATTAGTTTATGCGCAGTGAACTAACATTGAACAGCTTTATTTTTTTTAACAAAGATGAACAAATACAGTAACAAATGTATTGCTCATGTTTAGTTAATGCAAGTTAATACATTAACTTATGTTAACTAATGAACCTTATTGTAAAGTGTTACCGTTAAGTGTTTTGATATAGATAAACTACATACTGTGATTAAGTGCCATTGTGTTAATACTTGAAAAGCACTTCAACTGAAACCTCTCTTTTTGTACCATGTTTGTACAGTTATTTGTAATAAAATAAGTAGATTGTATGCAAACAAAAATGAAAACTGTCTTTATTTTTCTTTAATGTAAAGGCTATGAAGATGAGATTATTGCAAAGAAGAAAAGTTATGTCTTATGCAAACAGTTACAGCCTTTTAACAGTTTTGAATTGTTTGAAAACGCTTTTATTGTCTCATCAATGCAAGATCATCTTTGCCTAAACATGGATCTGGTCAGTGAGTACAAATGATTTGAATACATGTGGTGGTTTCAGAAATCAAAAGTATAAGCCTTCAAAACATCCTTCCCATCCAATGACTCCACAGAGGCCACTATACTGGAGTAATCACAGGCAACGTCTGTGAATCCTCTAGACAGAGAGAAAAAAAGACAAAAGTAAATTTACAAAATACATTACATGTGAACATCACTTGTAACTAGGGCTGTCACTTTACATTTGAAAATCGATCAGTTGCGTATTTGAGCTAAAGCTGCGCAGATTTGGCTTACACAAACTTCCCCAGCAAAGTGAGTAAACATAGAAGAAACACGCCAGATTGGCTCGTGTTTTGACAGCGTTTCCCACCAAAGCTCATTTTTACCCACAGTTGGGTCAGAGGGTGTTAATTTCAATCCCTGAATGGTGCGCTCCTGTTTGTCAGTATGAACTTCACATCAATAAATCATCCGAAATTAGGTATCCGTGGATTTGCCTATAATTGACCTATGGCTAAGCCACGCCCTCAAACGCGATGAGCCAATCACAGTGCGCAGCTAACCCAATAAACTCAGACATCCTCTGCTTCCACGTCCATTCAAATCCATTGCAGTTAGTCAGTTTTCATTTGTTTTTTTCTTGTCATTTTAAGTTTAAAATGTTTAAACGGTGTTTATGCAACTCCGACACTAGGTTCCTGAGTGGCTGGGCGACGGTGTGAATTTTTTACCCTTTCCCAAGCCACATCTCAACCGAGATAAGTGTCTGCTCTGGATTAAGTTAGGCGATTATATGCGGTAGACCACAACACCAACTAAACATAGATAAATTAAACGTACAATATGTATTTTTTTTTTGGCCACCAGGGTCACTCATTTCACATAATAACAAAAGACGAAAAAGAAAAAAGTACTTTGATGAAAAAAGAAAAAAAAGAAAAAAGTACTTTGATGACGTCAGGAAAGAGCGTGGGCTCATGGGAGTTGTTGTCGCTGTCAATCGACAACCAGCTCAGCT
>JAOTRC010000009.1:674603-686018 GCA_027497675.1 Cyprinella lutrensis | reverse complement strand
CCACATATATTATGTAAACACAAACTTTTATTTTGGATGCGATTAATCGCGATTAATCGTTTGACAGCCCTAATTAATATATGTAGAAATTAACATTTACCTTGATTAATAATTCTGTAAAATTCAAGTTCTTTGTTAGTTTGTGATATCTTGCACTAATTAATGTTAACAAATTCAACTTCATTGTAAAAGTGTTTTTTTTTTCGTTGTTCTTTTAAACGTCCGCTTTGCACAGAAATAATCCGTGCCTATGAAAGAAGTCACATGTACAGCAAGCTGCAGAAAGCACTTTTCCCGTTAGCATGAACAGTTTTGTTGCTAGTCACATTAATCGAATACAACGTCTGCGGATTTTATGCGTTTTATTTGCTGAATGTGTTCAGCTCACCTTTAATGTCCTGCTGACTAACTGGGTTTTAAGAAAGATGCATACATCTGCATAAGTTGTTGCATTCTGCTGTCCGGAAATGATTTACCAAAACGCTCTTCTCACGTGGCAATGAAACAGTATTTTTCACTCTGGCTCTAATAGTTTGTCTCATATGCTTGTATTACCCATCCGTCAGTGTATTCCTCACGTATGGTTGCCATATAAAGCCACAGCAGTTCTGTATGTCTTTCATAACTCACTGTTCCTTAGACGGTACATCAAACCGAGGTGAAGCACGACTGGCTGTCTTTTTAAGTACTTTGCACTTTGGTGGACATTTTTTTTCAGTCCTTTAGGGCAGAAGGTGGACGGTACACTCGATAGCTATTGGTCGTCACGGGTTCCCCCTCTCCCTACTAAAAAAATGTCTGCGACTGCTGTATGGGATTTCTTATGGTTTAGTTCTCGGAAACACTTCGAGTCCTGGGATCATCTTTTTTTCTGTTAGATGCTTTAGCTGTCCTCAGACTGTATTTGTCATGTTATACAGCATCTTGGTTTTGGATTTAAATAGTTTTTGCTGAGATATGATGGCATTATTTCAATAAAACTTATCAGCTGCTCTGCATGCATTCTTACCAGGAGTTCATGTGGTTCATCTCGATGCTTTCACTCTTCTGAGGGCAGGAACTGATTCTCGCTCAAGCAATTTAATCAAACGGCTGTTGGTTGAATGATGGTGTCGGTGTGAATTTGGTCCAGTATAATTTTAATTTTATGTATGTATGATTATAGATTTTATAAATATTTTGAACTAGCTTTTATTTTTTAATTTTGGGGTAATTTTTTTGTGTGATTTTGTCATGTTTTGTATATTATTATTATTATTATTATTATTAAATTACTTTTTTTTTTTTAGTTCAGTTTTAGTTTTTCCGATCAGCAATTTTAATGCTTAAACTTAATTTAGCTTTAACTTATTTCAGTTATTTATCATTACATCATTTCTATTACTTTATTTTTCATCTAATATTGAGTAGATATGCGGTTTATAATTTATTTCAATATATATATATATATATAACTTTTGGGTTTATTTTAGTCATTTTATTTATTTATTTTTTCCAGTTTTATTTTGTTTTTGTTTTTTTTGCAATTTTAGTTTAAACTTGATTTAATTTAACTTCAACCTATTTCAGTTAATTGCCATTGCAACATTTCTAATATAAGTTTGTTTTCCTCTAATGGCGAGTAGATATTCTGGTAATATTTTATTATTTATTTATAGTTTATTTATTTTCAGTTAGTAATTTTAGTGCTTTAGCTTTTTTTTTTGCAATGCAACACTTCTATTGTTTGTTTAAAGTTTTTCCTCCAATATTTTACTGTATTTCAAATATAAAAATTTTGACAAATTTAGTTGACGACAAACTGCTTAATAAACAAGATTTCTGTAGGTTGCAAGGGTTAAAAATGTGCCTCTTTCCTCATTGGAAATGGGATAAAATAAAATAGAGGTTTACTTAACACTTACTCATCCGTTTTCATACAACACCTGCTGAACAGAAATTATACAGTAACAAATTGCACAATGGGCTTCAGATGTCCATGGGGTTAAATTGTAACTTTGTGGCCCCCTTTCCCATCTCAGCATGTAATTGGTCAGTCACAGCACGAATATATCAAGTTTCAACCTCCTCTGGACTTTTGGTCAACCAGCTGTGGGTAAATAATCTGTGCCTCCTCTTAGCAGACCTCTTTCTAAACCTGTGGACGCCTCCACCGCTAGACACACACTGACCATGGCCACTTTCGATGACATCCTAGAGGAGGCCGGCGCGTTTGGCCGGTGCCAAATGCGAATTTTTGCCATTTTCAGCTTAGTCTCCGTACCGTTTTCTTTCGTCTATGTGGGGATTGTGTTCCAGGGCTTCACCCCGGAGCATTGGTGCCGTGACCCGGGCGTCACTGAGATCCGGGAGAGATGCGGCTGGAGCCTTCAAGACGCACGCAGGGCCACTATACCCCCGATGAACGGCTCTTCAGGGGTGACGTACAGTCAGTGTAAGAGGTTCGACATGGACTGGAACGCCACCGGTCTCACCTGCGACAATCCGGAGAGTGACTTTGTCCAGGCCCAGCTCTCTGCTACAACGGATTGTTCAGACGGTTGGGAGTACGACTATAAGGGAAGACAGTCGTTTGTCACTGAGGTAATCACAAAACAAGGCTTTCGATTGGTGGAAATTGTGTGAATGTATAGAACATTGAGACCTGTGTGTTTTGCAGTTTGATCTAGTGTGTGCAGACGCCTGGTATGCTGACATGTTCCAGGCCACGCTCGGTGTTGGTTTCTTAGTGGGCAGCATTGCAATTGGATACATGGCAGACAAGTATGACAGACACTTCTTTACCATAACATGGGTCTTTTTTTAAAGGGATACTCCACTTTTTTTGGAAGTAGGCTCATTTTACAACTCCCCCAGAATTAAATTGTTGCGTTTTACCGTTTTTTGAATCCATTCAGCCGGTCTCCGGTTCTGGCGGTACCACTTTTAGCATAGCTTAGCATACATCATTGAAGTGCACAAGACCATTAGCGTTTCTCCCAAAAAATGACCAAAGTGTTTCGATATTTTTCCTATTTAAAACTTGACTCTTCTGTCGTTACTTTGTGCACTAAGACAGATGGAAAATGTAAAGTTGCGATTTCCTAGGCTGATACAGTATGACTAGGAACTATACTCTCATTCCTGCGTAATAATCAGGAAACTTCACTGTCGTACCATGAGTGCCGTAATGTTATGATGCAGCGCCTGAAAATAGTACCCAGCTTCCAATGTGACCGGGACTAAGTTTGTGTAGCCATCGCGCCTGCTGCACTCATGACAGTGAAGTTTCTTGATTATTACTCGGAATGAGAGTATAGTTCCTAGTCATATAAGCCTAGAAAATTGCAACTTTACATTTTCCGTCCGTCTTAGTGCACGATGTAACTATAGAAGAGTCAAGTTTTAAATAGGAAAAATATCAAAACACTTTGGTAATTTTTTTGGGAGAAATGCTAATGGTCTTGTGGACTTCAATGATGTATGCTAAGCTATGCAAAAAGTGGTACCGCCAGAACTGGAGATCGGCTGAATGGATTCAAAAAAGGTCAAACTCAACAGTTTAACTCTGGGGGAGTTGTAAAATGAGTGTATTTCCAAAAAAAAAAGTGGAGTATCCCTTTAAACACAATACGCTAGTTAAACACAATCTTACCCTCAAGCATAGAGTATGCAAGCTTGATTTATTACATATTAATAAATCAAAAATCCTCGCCTCTGCCGGTTGCTTTTAGAAGACAAGAGGTTGTAACGTTAAATCAGAGCGCAAAGGCATTGAAATTTCTGCATCTATTATTAGAGTATTTATTAGTAATACACTGTAAATTTGATTTGTAGAAATGTGAATATTTGGTTAGTATGTTGATTTACAGTGTGTGCTCCTAAATTTTCTGGTTGTGCCCCTAAAATTTTTTAATTGGGGGCCACTGTGCTCCTTGGGAAAAAGTTAGTCCGGAGCCCTGTGATGTGTTTGAGATTGCTCAAACACCTCTGCGTGTGGATCTGATTGGTTCTTTCAGGTGAAGAGCAGTTCTCCTGCAGTGGTGATAGAGCAGAAGGAGGTGTCCCAGAGCTTCCCGAGCTACATCAGGTACACGGTTAGTGTGGTGAAGCCGCTGGGAGCTCTGACAGCCTCGGTGTCTGTGAGCAGTGGCTCCAGCGATCAGGTGCTGCTCATCCCTGTGTCCATCATGCATCTGACAGCCAGCGCCACTTCTATGCAAGGTTGGTTATAGGGGTGGTAAATTTTTTTTTTTTTTTTTTTTTATCTGGGTTTTTTTTAAATGTGTCGATTCAAAATCGATTCTCAGTGGCCAAGAATCGATTTTTTTTCCATATTCAGGGCTCGCGGTGCTGCATCTTCTCTCTCTGCACAAGGCAAGCGTCAAGCGCTGCAGGCGTCGATACACACTCGTGTCTAGGAGTCGGGACATGACGGAACATTCACTTTCACAATCGGGCCAGCATTGCATCGTAACTAACGTTTATCATTTTCACGTCTTTTTAAGTTTTACCAGTTTAAACATTCAAGTCATTTTAAACTATCCAGTGCTTGCGTATTCTCCGAGATGTTTTTCACTGAATCCGCCTCACAAACAGCTCGCCAGTAACAAAAGTTCTTTTTCATGGATTATATCGCTTTAACAGTTAAAAACACACAAAATTTGGATTACTACATAAACTCTTAACAAAAAATGACCTCATTGTAAAAACAATTAGGTGAGATTAATGTTATATTTATATATTTATCTATATCTATCTTAAACATAATAACCTAATCCTGTTTGATCACGGCGTGCGACTGTTCTGACTTGTCCAATTTTCAGCATCAATTTTGCGTCTTGCATCAAATCCCATGTATTCATTGTATGCATTTTGTGTAGTGTACCTAAAATAAAGAGTTTTATATACAGGTTTGTTAATAATTAAACTTAATTGTTTTGTATTAATTAACCACTTGTAAACTTAAGTCCACTGTTCTTTTTTTATAAATAAGGATTTGTATTACATCTATATTCATTATAGTCGAATCGAGAATCGAATCGAGTTGAGAGCTTGCGAATTGAATCGAATTTGAACATCTGAATCGATCCCAGCCCTAGTTGGTTACTCGTCGACAGCATAGGAGGAAATGTGTTTATGGTCAAGGTTACATTAATAAGTAGTCTTTTATAGTAGTATCTTATTAGGCACCTAATTGAATGGCCAAAAATTGCAGTTTCATAAGATATAATGAGCAGTAGCCGAGTAGTTAACAGATGAGAAATCTGATTATCCCTAAACATTTGCAGGATGTTTTAATAGTGCAAAGACATTGCATGTTTCTTAGCTTAAGCTCATCCTCCTCAGAAAACTGCATTTATTTAACCAAGCTCCAAAAATGGCTTGTTAGGATGTTGTGCGATCTGTGATGTCACATAAGCAAATCAACTTGCTTTTGACTGTCATCTTCAGTTATTTATAAAGTATAATTTTCACTGGCAGTCAGTCTCATAATGGCTGTCAACTGTGTACACCAGTTGGCTTCATAAATGCTTCTTCACTTTTTTTCTAGCACAAATGGCAGATGGAGCAGATGGGCCCAATATTCTTCAGCAGTTTATTGACTCCTATCAAGTGATGTTCTTCACTTTATTCGCTCTTTTGGCGGCCACTGCTGTTGTCATCATTGGTAAATGCCTCCAAATCCTCCAACTCTTTTTAATAATGGGTTTTAGGAGTGATTGTTCTTTTTTAATGTCTTTTTCATTGTAACAATTATCTATCTTCATTTTATAGTGTGCCATTTGCTGTTTTCTCCAAGAGATCCTGTCAATCATCCTGCATTCATCCAGAAGACTCCGCCTCCCACAGGTACATGCATCTGAAAAATACCCCTGCAAGAATGCAACCAAATATAACCCCAATAAATGCTGCCCACTGCCAGCCTGACCACTTTTTGCAGTACAAAACGTGTAACAAAATGCACCTTTAACTTCCTTTAGCACACAAAGAATTATGTAATATTTAGGAATTGTAAATGCTTGTGTTTTTTTCAGGTGTAGCTAAGCTGACCGAGAGCCCCTTCAACAACAGCATGTCTTCAGACATGAAAGGAAGCCCGAGATTACGCTTGTATTCTCCAGACTACAACTCCAGATAAACCTTCTCCACCCAAAGACCGAAGAAAGTGCCTTACCCTTGAATACAGGAGTTTAAGCATGTTGGATACTTGCGCAAGAATATTGCTTACCTGCTTCAAACAATAGCTTTTTCATTTCAATCCCAGTGTCTTGAAAAATGTGTATCTGATTGAATATGACAGGGCTGCATAACTAAGTCTGCTATTGTTCGATTATTTAAATGTTTGATGTGTGCACTCATTTATTATTGTTGCCATTATTAATTTCAGTAGATTTTTCATAGCTTGATATAGCCTAAGTTTTAGTGAGTTATGATGTTAAACGTGTCTTTTTTTCCTTTTGAAGCTCAGGACAACCTTTGGAAACTAGTGTGATTATGTAGCATGTTATTATGTGAATAGTGCAACCACTGATTCCGTCCAAAGTGCTCTTACAAGTGTTTCATCTGCAAAAAAATAATGGCCAGTTGTTTCATTTCGTGAACAATAATATTTTGATGTTTAATATTTTGAAGAATTTTTGAGTGCAGCTTCTTTCGGTTATTGATGTGAATGTTCAAATGTTTTAGGGCTTAGTTCAGTTGACTTGCTTTGGCAGATTAGGGGGTTCTGGAAGGACAGAACCTACTGCAGCATTTGACATTGATACTGATACTGATAATTCTGTTACTGTGAGTTAGAGTCCAATTCAACATTATGACCATTTTTGACAGAATAAATCCTTAGCATGTTGAAGTGAGACAGAAATACTGTTTTAATGAATAATTTGTTTTCTGTCTTTGTAAGCAAGAGCCATAATGTGATTTATAGAACTGCTGCACTAAATACAATGAATTGTGATATTGCTTTTGTCCGGCATGTACTTGTACATATACAGTTTAATCGGTATATGTTACCCCTTCTGAGCCTTTATCATTGTTTGATATTGTCCTCATACCTCTCTCAAAATAATAACAACAGCTTGTGCTTTGAAAAAAACATTGTGCTTTTTGCAGGATGTGATCTATAAACATTAAATATACTCTCTCTTTTTTACTATCTCCTGATTGCATTTTTTTAGGTTCTGAAAAATGTCTTCTTGTCCATTTGACTACTCAGGTTAACTACTCGGTTACTATTGGGAGTAAGGAACCAAGTATTGCGTAGCTATATGCAATGGGGGAAACTCCTTTTCCTCGATTTACTGAAGCTGTTGGAGAATTCTGCTTGCCCTATGTACATGTGAGAGAAGCGTGCATGTGTCTGAACGAGGTAATGCCAAGCAAAGGCAAGTCAAGTAAGGACAGGAGAAGAAACTGGGTGAAAGGGCATGGAAAAGTACCTGAAAATCATGTATAAAGCAATTTTTAAAAAGATATGCATGCGCCAGAAGGTTGCCCCAATTAAAAATAAAATAATGCAGGAGTTTTTAATCTGGAAGGAGATACGCATGCACAAAGAAGTTTTCCCCAATTAAAAATAAAATAATGATGAAGGTGTTTGTAATCTGGGAGGAGTAATAAGGAGGAGCAAAGAGAGAAAAGATAATGATTTAAATGCTAATTGGCTACCACAAGGTATAAGAAATAAGTGCAGACCATTGTACGATCAGATGCCTGGCCGACATCTCACTTTGTTGAACTGTTCAAAAAAGTTAATTCTCCTGAGACCTGAAACTTTGACTCTGAAATATTTTTGAGACCTGAACCAGATTATGATGACCTGATTTGAAGACTTAGAATTTGCCACAACAAAGCCCATTGTAAAACGCATTTGCAGATGCACAGCCAGCACACTGAGGATCTGACACGCTCATAAGCTGTGTTGCAGCAACTGCATATCCAATGGCACTGGCGACCAATGAGCTAGCCTTGCATCAGAGCCCATCGAGGGGGTGTGACCCAGTTCTATAGACCCCTGAATTTGCAGGTTTATACAACAGTGGTCTGAGTGATCTTGACTGTCTTTCTCAACCAGCTGCTACTGCTATAAATAAGGCCTCACATTTCCCAGACTGGGGGCTTGATGTCCCTAGCTCATCGACCCTCTGTAAGGCATCATGTATCTCTGAACTGGCCAGGCAAGCAGACTGTGTGATCAAGTTAAGACAATGTGACTCACAATGTACATGCAAAGGCAATGGCTGCTGTCTTTTAAGTTCTGCTTGTCCTCCTGAATGTCTTTCTGACATATTGGCAGCACCACCATATGTCTGACCCTTAGACAACTCAAAGGAATATTTAGCCTCAAGAGGACATCCGCAGCTACCCTGGCAATATCTACTCCAGAAGTCCCTGGAACTTCATATAAACCAACAAAAACCTTTTGTGGTATCAGGTCATGGTCCCCATATCTAAAACAGATAGATTCTTGAAGAATGCAGTGATTGACGCCTGTGACGCCAGGAGGGGGCGTGATCGGCTCAGAATGCATTTTCAATCACTGCATCAAGGTGTATTAGCTCTGCTGCAGCAATTTTTTCAACAGCTCAAAACACGTAACATAGCCATTTGCTATGTTTACCTGTTGTTGCCGAGCCCCGCCTTGATGCATTGATTGACAGGCCAGGCAGGGTCGGCTTGGAATGCATTTTCAAAGTGCACATGAATTTTGCTACATCTAATTGTGGGGCTTTTCATGGAAATGCAATCGCGAGTGTCTTGACTGTGAGTGTAAATGCAATTAATAAAAATAGCATTTGAATGATCATTTTACCACAGTTTTTGCTTGAACATGTTACACATATATAATAATTTCTGTAATGCATTTTCATTTTAATTTTGCCACTTTCAATATGCATATAGTGTATGAAATGGCAAATGTAAATTATGTCATTTCATTTTCCACCAAATGTTGCTAGAATGGTAATGTAAAATGTAAATTTAAATACAAAATGCAATGCCATTTTACAAATTGCATTTTCATTTTGGATATTACATTTCAAATTGAATGCTACACATAAGCTTCCATATAAGCTGTCCTGTGTTTCAACTGGTGTTGATGACGATGTTGACTTGCCTCTGAATGAAAATGAAAATAGCTATTAGTAACAAATCATAAACTGACGGCACATATGAAGTATAAATTTCATGAATCACATTACATAAGATAACTTAGACTGAAACTGCTCACCAGGGGCCTATGGCCTATACCATGAAGCCGGTGTGGTGAAGAGATGGGTCCCACCCATAAACGTATTACTTGATAAAAGCAGCATACTACTGGCATACTATGGGGTCCTAAGGTGGGACCCATCTCTTCACCTTCCTTCACCACACTGTGGTATCTCTTCACCACACCGGAGTGCTGCTAAAATGCTAACTCACTTCCGCGTTTTGGCCTACAGAGTGTACGTCGCAACTTCGGCACTCTATGCAATAAAATGCTTAGCAAATAGCACTAATTTCATTTTTAATGTTTAATGTTCAGTTGGACATTTAGAGTTGTTTCTGTTATTGAATGTTGTGGTTATCACTGTGTTGAAGAACAAACACTGTTCTCCCAACTTAACTGAATTATTTTTGAATAAACTAAATTAATTTGTGTGTATATATGTCTTCAATTAATTAATTAATTAATTTACATTAATTGGGGAAATTAGGTTTCCATCATAGAAGAAAAAAATGATATCAAACGTAATGTTATGAGCTGGAGAAATCATAAATATCTACTGACAGCTGTGCTTCAGTAACATTGTTTTTCAGGTTGGTAGAGTTCAGGAACCTCAGGAACAATCGGGAGAGTCAGGAGTTTTCCCGGTGGGCCAGTAGTGTTTTGCGAGGGCCGGTCTGATCCAATTTATACATTGCAAAAAAAAAATTACATTTTTGATAATGGAGTGTATATTTGCACTAATAAGTGCCTGTCTATAGTAGTCTATATATGCTCGACATGGTACCTCTACAGTGGCGTAGGTCGTGAAGTAGCCTACTGGAAAGCAGCTTTTGATGCGATCGAACCGAGTTCGATTCTGCCTTTTGCCTTTTCCCAACACACATGAGATGTAAAATGTATAACCTAACATAAAGGTCTAAAGTGTTACATTTTGCCAATGAACTAAAATCAAAACCATGCTTTGTGCCTTTATAAAACAGCACAAGAATTTAAGAATAGGCATAGGCTACTGTAACCTGACTCGCCAGATGGAAAGCTCGCAAGATCAGGATGGTCTCCGTACTGATGACCATGATGATCGCGTGAGCAAAGTGCTCACTTTTCTTTAAATCATGCAGCACAAACAGTAGCCTTATGATTTAAAGAAAAGTGAGCACTTTGCTCACGCGATCATCATGGTCATCTGGTGTTTTCTCCTAAATAAAAGCTCATGGGTTTATTTCTTGCAAGTGACGAAACGAAATAAGGACAATGTAATTTATTTTCCTATATTATAGTGTAATGTTGGCTAAAATATACTTTTGAAATATTCATTTTCATTTATATAATAAATTTGCTATATGGATTTTACGTCATAGAAATAATTATATAAATCATTACATTATTATAATAATTGTCTGGCATTAAAACACCATTGATAATGTAATGCAGACTGAGACTCTCATACCTAAAAAGATGTTTGAGCCCTATTTATTGTCCTGTTACAAATCAATGTTTTTGTCTTGTTCAACGAGCAGTTCATGGGTTGAAGCTCTTAATTTTGATCTCTCAGATAGCACGAGATTGATGCATTAACCTTCAAATGTACCCGAACCCCCCTAGAGGCACAGAGTCCACCCAACATAGTTTTACAAGTTCCTATGGGACAGAACGACCATTCATGAATTTTACTCCACAAATACAACGTTCCTTTAAAGTCAATAAAACTGTAAGTGCCATATTAAAAAGTCCTTGAAAAAAAATATACCTTTGGCCTGCTTAAGAGGGGACATCCTGCCCAGGGGCCCCTGAACTCTTAATCCGGCCTTGCCGGAGACGAGGGCTGGTGCTCTACGAAATTTCCCGGAAGATTTTTTGGTCCCACTTCGCCCGTAATCTTAATTATAACTTAATTATAAAATTTATTCATTTCAACAAAACCAGTTGCATGTTACCACAAGTAGCCTACATTTGCTAAGTCGAACTGACATTTTTTCAGTGTATTACAGAGCAAATTAAATGTAACGTTTACATTTATTTCCTTTTTTACAATGTAACCCTTAACATGATGATATGTTTGGAACTTTTTGATTTCTCCTAAATTAATAACTTTAGTTTGGCAATTCATAACAATCATGTAGAATCATGGATTTGGATCAGCAATGTAGCGGACCTCGTCTCACACCACAAAGAACTCAACGACACCACTGGCTTCGGTGGACCACGTCTGCAGTTTATTGAAA
>JAOTRC010000009.1:508521-521660 GCA_027497675.1 Cyprinella lutrensis | reverse complement strand
GAAAACGGTAAAACTCAATTGTTTAACTCTGGGGGAGTTGTAAAATGAGCCTATTTCCAAAAAAAGTGGAGTATCCCGTTAAGGGACAGTGTTAATATGCAGCCTCTAGAGTTAAATAAGTTACACCTTTTAAAAGGTTTCTGTAATGGATTACTGTAGCTCAATCCACAAGGAAGATGTGTGATGCTTGATATGCTAGTTTTATTAACTCAAACACAACAATCCATAAACGTTAAAGTGTTAGTTCACCCGAAAATGAAAATTCTGTCTGAGCAAAACCCCCCAAAATTAACTTCTTTGTTCAACAATTTCTTCTCTTCTGTGTCAGATATTTGCGTAGTAAACACAGTACAGCGCTTCCGGTTCTACACCAGAATGTTGTTCCCAAAAGTATTTTCACCTCTTCATAATATTAAGGTTGAACCACTGTAGTCAGATGGACTATTTAGACGACTTTTTACGACCTTTCTGGGCCTTGAAAGTTGCAATGACGTTGTGGTCTATTGAGGGATTGGAAAGCTCAGATTTCATCAAAAATATCTTACTTTGTGTTCGGAAGTTGTATGAAGGTCTTACACGACTTAAGGGTTAGTAATTAACGACAGAATTTTCAATTTGGGGTGAACTAACTCTTTAACACGGGGTGGGGAACGTTGGTCCTGGAGGGCTCAGCCCTGAAAAAAACTCGCCTGATTGTAGTCCACGCTTGAAAACGATATATATTTCTCTCCGGTTTGGCCTTCCGTCCACACTGAGACGGCGTTTTAAGTCAATGAAAACGTAGCTTTTAGAAAACGCAGATAAATTTGAAAACGCCGTTTTTTCGTTGTAGTGTGGACTGTGAAGCCGGAGGTATTTGAAAACGATGACGTAAGTTTAGTCATGTGATCCATGTTGTACCAATAGATAATCATGTTTATAGTGGCTGCTATGTGCTACTCACTTTTACACTGTGGCTAAAATATATTCCTTCGCACTCTCTTCATATCACAGTCCTGCACAGATGATTTGGTGTCCTGCGGCAATGCGGGAGAGTTGTTGCGTTTTAGACCAAACATCGCCGTCAGTGATGGTGAAATAATTTGCTAAATAAAATGATCCTGTTAGAAGAATTGCGCGATAACTTTATTGTTTAATTTTCCATCTGTATCATCTCGGTGAGCATTTGGTACACGCTTATCGCGCTGCATATCTGGTTTGGCGCTGCTCTGTGGCTGCCTCGCTGCTTTCACGTTAGCCGTTTGTTTTGTTTGTCTGTTTGCCGCTTAGTAATTAACATGGATTTTGTTTTATGGTATGTGATTGGACTGTTTGCTGTGATTTTAAACACATACTTTGCTCAAGGAAGCAACCTCGACAATGCTGCCGGCGGTGAACCCTGCGAAATACAGGCCTCCAGGGGAGTTGAAGATGCCATTGGGACACTATTGCACTTATTGCACTCTCACCTTGAGAAACCAAAGTGCCATGCTAAGATTTTATTTGTGGACTTTTCCTCTGCTTTTAATACTATTCAGCCCAGTATTTTGGCGGATAGATTGGCCTCTTGAACCTGGCTTGATCTTATGGATCGCTGATTTTCTTAGCTGTAGAATCCAGCGAGTCAGGGCAGGAATTTCTCTCTCTGACAAAATTTCTACTTGCACAGGCTCTCCTCAGGGATGTGTTTTATCTCCTTTATTGCTTATTTTATATACTAATTCCTGTACCAGCACCTTACCGAACAGGCACCTTATTAAGTATGCAGATGATACTGCCTTGTTAAGTCTACTACATGATGATGAGGAGGAGCATGGGCCAGTTCATGACTATTCCTTAGAGTGGTGTGAAAAGTCAAGCCTCCTTCTAAACACCACCAAAACAAAAGAAATGTCTATTGATTTTAGAATTATTCAATCATCAAATTCAACTTTTATCAACAGGGAGGCTATACAATCAGTTACAGATTATAAATCTCTTGGCATTCTGATTGACCATAAGCTTAAATGGGATCTGTGGTCTGACCTCATCAGTACTTACTAAGACTCAAGAAAGAATGTACTTTTTTTAAGAAATCGTCATCCTTTAATGTTCACAACAAAATGCTTCAGATGTTTTATTCTTCTTTTATTGCATCATCTGCTGGTTTGGTGATGCTACTGAGGCACTGAAGAATTCTGTAAGAAAGACAGTAACAATGGCCTGGAAACTATTAGGGATCAAGTTACCAAGTGTGGAATGCATTTACAGGGAAAGAGTATTGAACAAGGCAAAAACCATTGTGGGAGACAAAAGGCATCCCCTTGCCTCTTCATTCGAACTACTGCCTTCTGGGCGACGATATTGCCTCCCTCTATTCACCAAACATAGATCTAAGTCTTCATTTGGATTCTAAAATGCAACAAACAGCATATACACCTGTTACCCAGATATGATTATATTTCATGATGCATGTTTTCAAAAGAATTCACGTAAGGTCGTAAGAAATGTTTTTTTTTACTAGATTTTTGATAACAGGTGGATATAATGTATATCGGGATAAAAGCGATTTGGATGGCCACGCCATGTAATGCCACATCGTACTTTTGACGATGGTGTACTTGTCATATTTTCTCCTGACAAAATCAAAGTATATCAATATTTCCAGCCACTGAATGTAAGCTTTTACATATTCCAACCTAGCTTGCAGCAATGGTGACATCACGTGTTCCCACAAATCACGAAGATTACGAAATGAATCTAGGAATGATTGGATTGTTGGATTTCAAACAGTAGGGAAAGCGACAAAAATAATATTACAACAAGCTATTTTATGGACTGCGAATCTCATTAGAAACTAGTTACCACTAGTTGCTGCAAAAAGTAATCTAATTACTGTAACCCATTGAGAAACACGTGACTGCCCAACACTCTATGTTTTGAGTATTCGATTTTGGACACAACAAATGTCTCGGTTCAGATTGTATTGAGTAACCCTGAGTCCTCAACACTGCTACAGATAAAGATGGATGTATTCCAGTCTATCCTTCAATCCAGTTGCTGCAATATAGTTGCAGTGAATTGATCTAATCCCTATTCAATTTTATGTCATTTCAGGTGTGAACAAGTTTTATGACAACATCCAGGAAATGATTGGATACAAGCCTTGTATATGGTGGAAACTGTGCTGGATTTTCTTCACCCCTATGATTGTTGCTGTAAGTAAACTACTTTATTCTGTTTATTTTCTAAAAGCTCTTGCCGTTTTTGTGACAAACATTTAAATAAATCGATAATAGTAGAGTATAATTGTTAGTCTTTGAATTCTGTCAAATCTCAGATGTGTGGAAAATTAGTGCAAGACAAATTTATTTATCGAGCACTTTATAATTTACAGATTGTTTCAAAGCAGCTTCACATTAATAAGCAGGAAAATAATACTGTTAGTCTAGCAAAGTACATCAGTTTTATAAGTTAAATTTAGTTGAATTTAGCTATAAGCAGCTCTACTAAATGCAACAGTGTCATTATTCAGCTCAAGTCAGTTCAATGTTGACGCAATTCAGTTATAGATGTTGCAAGGTTAGTCCTTGTCCAGCTCAATTCAGTATAAAATGAGTTGTTCCAATTGTTTTAGTGCCAGTTAATCAGGTATTCATTATTAAACTCTTTATTTGCACATAAAAATGAGACAAAAATTCAAGATGCTTCTTCAAAAGTAAAAAGCCTTTATGTTGTTTCCAGCAAGCAGCGTTAAAGGTCCTTACAAACTGAGTCCGAAATTTTTGTGTGTTTTTTCATATTCGCGATTCGCTGGCTCTGAATTGTCAAACACCATTCAAACTGCTTGCTATGGATGCGAAAAAAGAAAATCGAACCCAATCCGATTATTTTTATGATGGATGAAAGTTTCGGAAGCAGTGTGCAAGCGTGATTGCCGTAATGTGAGGTTGTATTTATTTTTTAAAGTGCGAAAATTTCGTACGCGAATTTCTGACTCAGTGTGCAAGGGCCTTAAGATGTTTCCCTCCCATTCATTATTTGCACATATTAATGAGACACATAAGAATGTCCCTTGTCCTTAATTAAAACCACCAAACTGTTTAGTGTTTGATCTGCAGCGTTCCAGGCAACCTTTAACCTGTGTTTTTCCAACCTTATACCCGTGAAAGTGCACTGGAACGGCAGTCAAACCCGCGACTTCCCAACAGTGAACTTGTACTAGATCGATATGCTCCCAGTTACGAGCTCTGACATTACATAGCACGCGAAACCAAACAAAACAACAATGGCAGCCCCTGCAGATGCAGTGTTTCTGCAGGCGGTACACGGTGAGAATACACTTTAGGAAAATATAACGATAACTAGTTTTCAGTCCATTGAGAGCAAGGATAAATTAATACCAAATACATTTCCAAATGTACAAATAAAGTCAAATAAAAGGTATAACAGCTTATCTTGCCTTATGCACCGCTTTACCTCCTTGGTTTCCCTCAAATAAACAAGGAGTAAGCACCTTTGGGGATAGAAATTATTTCAAATGCACATTAACCCCATAAGATCTGCCATGCTGGTCTGTTTACATCTAGCTACCACAATTTCTTGCGCTCAAGTAGTTTGGCGTGACTGGCCTGAAATGCTACAAAGTCGTGAGTCGTGGTTTGAAGTCATGATTTATGTGCTCAAAAACCTGCCTGGAACGCTGCATTAGTTCATGTTTGCCTGTTAATTTGACCCATTTTCCCAGTGTCTCTTTGATTCAGTATCCTGTTCATATGTGCATCGCAAGTCATGTCAGCTGTCTTGTTTCCTTGATTTAGTCCCTGTGTATTTAAGCCCTGTGTTTAGTCCCGTCTTGTTGTCTGTCATTGTCCGTATTAATTGTTAGTTGTTCTGTGCCTGAGCTGTTCTGAGTCTTTTGGTTCATTTTGAGTTTGTTCAATAAAAGCCTGCTGCATACAGATCCTGCATCCTCTCTGCTTAAACCTGCATGTGACAAAATGACAGACCTTTAAAATATTGCAGTTCACTACTTTGGCTCGGAAGGGACCAAAACTTTGTTGAAAACTCTGTGGAGTTCTGCCGTCTTGCCATTCTCTCACCCTATGATGACGAAACCCTCAGAACAATATATTGGATCGGGACCAACTACTACCACCCAGTTGAACTTCCAGACACCCGAGGAAGTCCCTGGAAGCCAAGAAGCTGCCATGAATCTCTAGTGCCTGTCAAGTCTCCCATCAAGATTCCAGAGGTGACTCTGTGTCCTGTCAAGAGTCCAGGTGACTCCATCTCCCGTCAAGAGTCCAAAGGTGACTCGTCTCCCGTCAAGAGTCCAAAGGTGACTCATCTCCCGTCAAGAGTCCAAAGGTGACTCGTCTCCCGTCAAGAGTCCAAAGGTGACTCGTCTCCCGTCAAGAGTCCAAAGGTGACTCGTCTCCCGTCAAGAGTCCAGAAGTGACTCTGTGTCCCGTCAAGAGTCCAGGTGACTCTGTCTCCCATTACAAGTTCAGAGGTGACTCATCTCCCGTCAAGAGTCCAGAGGTGACTCGTCTCCCGTTAAGAGTCCAGAGGTGACTCTAACTCCCGTCAAGTGTCCATAGGTGACTCTGTCTCCCGTCAAGATTCCAGGTGACTCTATCTCCTGTTAACAGTCCAGAGATGACTCGTGTCCCGTCGAGAGTCCAGAGGTGACTCTGTCTCCTGTCAAAAGTGCAGGCGACTCCATCTCCTGTTAACAGTCCAGAGGTGACTCCGTCTCCCGTCAAGAGTCCAGAGGTGACTCCATTTCCTGTTAAGAGTCCAGAGGTGACTCCATTTCCCATCAAGAGTCCAGAGGTGACTCTGTCTCCCATCAAGAGTCCAGTTGACTCCATCTCCCGTTAACAGTCCAGAGGTGACTCGTCTCCTGTCGAGAGTCCAAGTGACTCCATCTCCCGTCAAGAGTCCAGAGGTGACTTATTCTCCCGTTAAGAGTCCAGAGGTGACCCATCCGCCTTTAAGAGTCCAGAGGTGACTCATCTTCCGTTAAGAGTCCAGAGTTGACTCCTCTCCTGTCAAGAGTCCAGAGGTGACTCGTCTCCTATAAAGAGTCCATAGGTAACTCTGTCTCCCGTCAAGATTCCAGGTGACTCCATCTCCTGTAAAGAGTCCAGAGGTGACTCGTCTCCTATAGAGTCCAGAGGTGACTCCATCTCTCGTTAAAAGTCCAGAGGTGACTCGTCTCACGTCAAGAGTCCAGGTGACTCAATCTCCCGTCAAGAGTCCAGAGGTGACTCGTCTCCTGTCAAGAGTCCAGAGGTGACTCTGTCTCCCATCAAGAGTCCAGATGACTCCATCTCCCGTTAGGAGTCCAGAGGTGACTCATCTCCCATCAAGAGTCCAGGTGACTCCATCTCCCGTTAAGAGTCCAGAGGCGACTCTGTCTCCCGTCAAGACTAAAGGGGGGGGGACTCATCTTCCACCAAGAGTCCAGACGTTACTCCGACTCCGTCTCCTGTTCCTCCCACCATTGATGTAATATGACACGAGGCCGTGCCTTGTAGGAAGAGTTTTGTTTTGTCACGTTTAGTGTTTGTTAGTTCATGTTTGCCTGTTAATTTAATCCTCGTGCCTCGTTAGTCATGTCAGCTGTGTCTTGTTTCCTTGATTTAATCCCTGTGTTTAGTCCTGTCTGGTTGTCTGTTGTTGTCCATATTTTATGTTGGTTGTTCTGTGCCTGAGCTGTTCTGAGTGTTTTGGTTCATTCTGAGTTTGTTCAATAAAAGCCTGCTGCATACAGATCCTGCATCCTCTCTGCTTCAACCTGCATGTGACACAAACATGATCCATGGTGGTTTATGGTAAAAAAAAATGTAGTTTACAGCTTGATACCCAACATAAACCTAAATTTGCAATAATATTTATAATAGAACAAAATCTTAAGGGTTTATTTAAGAGTTTATTTGTCCCATTGACAGTTCCAGTGTAATTACAGCTGTAATACATTTCTGTAATGAGAATTATACTGCTGACCTTCCCCTACACTTTAACCCACCCTTAAATCTACCCACACCAGCAAGCCTGCCCCCAACCTTATCCTTATCTCACCTGAGTAGCACAGTATATTGTAAATAGTAGTTAAAGACACCTAATATAAAGTGGCACCACGTTTCTAAAGTATTATATTCTTCACTATAAAAGTAAGAATCATTACAGATTATGGTGTACAGTAATTGTGTGAAAACTGCAGTATTTCTAAACCGAGCTTTCCTGCAGGGTGTGTTCCTCTTCAGCGCAGTGCAAATGGTTCCCCTTAAAATGAACAACTATGTGTTCCCTAAATGGGGGCAAGGAGTGGGCTGGCTCATGGCTTTATCCTCTATGGTTCTCATTCCTGGTTATATGGCCTACATGTTCTTCACCCTGAAGGGGACATATAAGGAGGTAACTGTTTACATTTACGAGTAAAATAATGAACAAAGATAACACAGGCATTACATGGTATATCCGTGCTTACTGGTGCTGGTTCTGGGGCCTTATTTCAGCGGATCAGGATAATGCTGCAGCCTCCAGCAGTGAGGCGTGCTCAGGAGAATGGGCCAGAGCAACAGCAGCTTCAGTCACCGCCACAGCTGCCGGAGCAATCACCGCAACAACCAGACCAGGCACAGCAGCAACCGCAATCACCGCAACAACCACAATCGCCGCAGCAACCGCAACCACCACAGCAACCGCAATCACCACAACAACCGCAATCACCACAACAACTGCCATCACCGCAACAACTGCCATCACCGCATCAACCACAATCAGCACAACAACCGGACCAGGCACAGCAGCAACCGCAATCACCACAGCCAGAGCCGCAGTCTCAGCCGCCACCGCAGTCTCAGCCTCCGCCTCAGTCACAGCCTCCATCTCAGCCTCCGCCACAGCCGCAGGTGCAGGCTGATAGTACATCTCTAACTAACCCTGGTAGCGATGCCAATGTCTAAAAGCAGTAGAGGTGAACCCCAGCAGAGAGCAATCAAAGATTAACAGCACAGAAGACTTCCATGTTTATACAGTAATAGAATCATCTACCTCCAGGGGTCATAAATAATAACAAAACTAAACATAAAAAGTGACAAAAATAATTAAAAACACAAACAAAAAAAAACATTTGCATTTGAAAAACTTACACACAAACACAAACTCTGTAAGGTTTCCAAATGTGAAGCAACGAGTGTCGGTGTTGAAAAAAAAATGAATTATACAATGTATTATGTAAATTTGTCTCTACTAAGGTTATACTGTGAGTTAGATTTAAGGACAGTGCATTGTTTTGCAATGCATAAGCTATTTATGTAAGGTATAAACAGTTTCTATGTTGCACTGGGACAAAGCAGGAGTCCATGATTATGTTGTATCGTGGGTCATTTGGAAAAACCAAGGCGCGTCAAGCAAGCCCTGTGTCCGCAGCACAATGCATTTTTATTCGGTTGAGCCCTTGGATGACCCATTATATGTTGTTGAATATCTTTGTTGAGAGAGACTGTTACTATCTTTTTCTTTTCCAAGCTAAAAAAGAGAAAATACTTGTGTGTGATTTTTAGAATTATTTTTAGAATGCTCTTTGTACTTTAATGTTGAGACCAAGGACCAAAATCATAGACTAAAGCAAAAACGAATCTATGCCTGCCAGTGTGTAGTTTGTAAAGCACAGGGTACAAAAATACAGAAAATGAGAACACCGCAAAACATTTTTGCAGATTATTCTACAGATTACTGATGAGTGCTGTCAGTTCAGTGTCCTGTTTACATGTCCCCTCAGGAAAAAAAAGAGAAAAAAAAAACTCAGATATGTCTCTGACCCTGAGTGCATATCAGCTCCTTAAGCCTGTGATCTATGTAGTCGCAATTTGCATGACCATTAGTTACTTAATGTGCCAAAATGTTGAATCGTTAAAACGAAGCAGAAATGCACACACAAACTGGCCTATCGATAATGGTTTACACTATACTATATTGTGCCATACCTTTTTGAAAAAGGATAACAAATATTTCTTAATAGTTAATACCATATTTTAAGTAAGTAGCATATACTAAAACACAATTAGGGCTTTTCTGGCCCCACCCCCCAAAAAAAGAAAAAAAAGAAAGAAAAGCACAAACCCTGGAGTCCAGAGACTCCTCCGACGACAGGGCTGATGTGCTGACAGTTTCCGTCAAAGGCAGCTACACGTGAAAAGCATTCGGTCATGTTAAACATGTTTACTAAGAGGAGATAACGTATCTACATAAAATGTGAAATGGCTATGTCCTGTGAGTTTTGTACAAAGATACTTTCTGCAGTTTTATCTGGAACTTTCTTGTAAAATTGTATCGTGTAAAACATGTAACTGTGAATGTCTGTACTCCATTAAGTTTTTTGTCTAAATGTTGAAATATTTGAAAAACAATTGCTGTTTTCTGCAATAATATTTTGAGCTCCGAAGCACATACCTTATGGAAATCATGAGTGATGATCATAAAAAGGATTATAAAACAAATAGTATTTATGTCTCGTAAGAAATAATATTGTTTTGTATATTTTTAACTGTTACACTGCCTAAAATTATAACATAGGACATGTATTTAAATGGTGTCATATGAAAAAGCACGATTGTTATGTAAAATGTATGAATAAACAGAAAATATTCGTAGTCTATAATCTGCGAGTTGATTCTCAGTCCTCACTAGAAGCCATTGATTAGGAGTCTGTATGACAGCCCAATTATTTAAAAAATGCTACAAATTAAGTCATCAAAGAATAAACTACAATCAGTAACCAATAAACATTATAAACTGGGCTGAAAGAAAGAACATGTTAAAAATGAAGAGGCCCCAATGCAGTGGTCACCTAAATTTCCAAGCCTAAGATCACATCCCAAGTCCAAATGGAAACCAAGATCTACCACTCTACCACAACTATACAAACTTCAACTATAACTCAACATTTTCAACAGTAATATAACATGAAGTATTTCCACAGGCTCATTACTCACCTAAAGGAGCACCACACTAATCCTGTGTTTGACCCCCTTTCCCCTTCAGAACTGCCTTAATTCTCCGTGGCATTGATTCAACAAGTATTCTTTAGAAATGTTGGCCCGTATTGATAGGATCGCATCTTGCAGTTGATGGAGATTTGTGGGATGCACATCCAGGGCACGAAGCTCCCGTTCCACCACATCCCAAAGATGCTCTATTGGGTTGAGATCTGGTGACTGTGGCGGCCATTTTAGTACAGTCAACTCATTGACATACTCAAGAAACCAATTTGAAATGATTCCAGCTTTGTGACATGGTGCATTATCCTGCTGGAAGGATAGCCAAAGTCAAGTCAGCTGTAAAATGTTGGATTGTTTAATCAATTACAGATTTGATCTGTTGATAATTTAATGAAAAGTGAAAAAGTTAAAACCTAAAATCAATTTTTGTTTTTAATAACTTATGAAAAAGCAAAAAAAAAAATCTCCTGTTGACTCAAACTGATGTCATGTTCAATGATGTCATTGTGGCGTTTGCTACCTGATGATGTGAAAATCATATTATGATCTTAAAGCGCTGCTTCTTCCCTCAGGGAAATGTTTGATATCACCGTCCTCTGCGGTCGTCGCTGTGTTCACACACCATGTGTGCTGTGAACCCTCAATGACAGTCACTAGAGCTAGACAGAACATCTGCTGATACGGGACACACACGTTCTCTGAAAGAGTCTCTTGATTTTAAAATGATTCAACAATGCTTCGTTCCACTCAATTTAACATTCGGATATTGCCTGGCAACTGTCCATTGACTGCCAAAGGGCTTGTGAAAGCATTTCCAAAGATATACTCATAAAAGATATGAGCCACTGCAGTGTATAAAAGGGTATCATTTTATTTAAAGGCCTGTATCAAGTTGTTGTTTTTCTTTTCTTTCAAGAAAGGAGTTACTCTGACTAATACTACTGCACACTGTTAGTAGCCTATTCTCCACTGGTGATGAGACAGTAGGCTACATTAAAATAGCATAATTTTTGGTAACACTTTACAGTTAATAAACTAACTTTGCTATACTGAATCGCTACATGATATCACTCGGAAAGAGGTTATTATGGTGCTGTTTTTAAGTAATTAAACTCATTGCTAAGATCGTCGCTGCACAGAATCAGGTAATTCACACTTTTCTCTCTCAATAGGCTAATTCTTTCAAATAAATATTATGACTGTAATCTTACCATTCTACTTGATCTCTATCTGATTTACCTGATTTGAATGCTAAATTTAACAAGAAAGTAAGCGCCAATTTATACTCTTCCAGTCAAATTCAACTCTGCAAACATCAATGACAGCTTTAAATGATCAATGGTAGCAAATAATCATGGAATAAGCAGGATAATCCATGACTAGCGAATTGAATAAGTTAAATGGTTAAATGAGTTGAATGCACTCTCCTCCACGTCGTGCATTTAACGCACAGCTAGCCATGGATTGTAGGGTGATCTTTTTGTTATTATGGTCGAAACTCACTTCACATTAGCGTTCAATAATACAAGTGGCTTAAATATTTAGACGTTTTAGCCGGAGCTGTTCACGTCTTCATTTCTCTGTCAACATTATCGACGCCGAGATGAATCTGCAGACGTCAGAAGAGCTCTGTAAGTTGTGTATGTCCACTATTATTGTAATGTTGTGTGCTTTTAGACATGTGGTAGATTATAACGCAAACTCTGTGTGCGTTCCTCTGTTTTGAAGGATGCGTTGTTTTGCTAATTTTCAAAGCTAATTTGCGATTGCTAACTTAGCCTCTCCGAAATTGCCTTTAATGCTCACTTTTCAGCCAATTCGAATCGAGTATTGTTATAACTAAGACTGAAGAAGTATTTTTCACTATAAATTCGTATTAGTTATTAGTTGTTTGTTAAGCTCATGCATTTAAATACGGCTGTGCATTTGTTGCTATTTTTAAGCGACACAATTTTTTAAACAAAATCCTCGTGTGTTGTGCAAAGGAAATAGCAGATCAAGTGCTGAAAGATTTGGGGAACATTTGATCAGTTATTTTATCTGTATTGTGTTGTTTTCTCATGTTAAATGCACTGAAGCGAGAGACGGCACATCTGTCTAGCCCGAAAAGCCCATAAAAAGCCGTGAGCGGACGGGACGATGGGGTCAAACGTCTCATAAAAGGCCAGTATATATTGAGCTTGTCTGCTGTGTGAAGTGTTGTTCCTCACTTCCATATCGCTGTTCCCTCATAAACACACCTTCTGTTCTTCATCACTTTCATTCACATGAGGACAGTGTATCTGTCTTTCAGAAGTCTTTGGGAAGTGCTTAAAGAAACTAATTAAAAAGCTGTCATTGTTTACTCACGCTCAGTCAGTTTTGATTTCGTGTTGGCTTTGAATCCTTCAATTTATCAAGAGCTTAACATCATTCGCCATTTTTTTTGTAGGATATACTAAATTTCTCTGCTCAGGTGAGCCTATTTTTTGTTATTAATTGCCTTCTGCGAATCACTCCTGTGTCAGATATAAAAATCAAATTTGCAGCTTTTTTATCTCCATGGAGACTTGCCTAGGCCCTTACTGAATTTCAGTATGAAATATGCCTTTAATTTCCATTCAGCGTTCCCTGTGAGCGGCAGGATGATTCATCCTCCCGTGGTCTATCAGAATCCCGTTGGTTTGTCTGAGCCGCTGGTGGGCAGATGTGGCTCGACCCAGCGGGATCGTGGAGGAGGAGGAAACCCTTTTGTCTTTAAATTTGCTCTAGAAGCTTTGGTCACACACATCCTCTTATAACCTACAGCAAAAGACACAGAACTTCTTCATTGGGCTTAATTATCATATCTATGAGATTCGTCAACAGGTGAACGGATTGCTAGACGTCTGCAATTACATATGAGAATCAAAATGATTCATTCACTCAAAGTCGGCGTGAAACTGAAGTCACGTTTGTAACGTATATCCAAGTGAAACGCTTCTGGAACAATAACAAATGTAGGGCGGGGCTTGATTTTGTCTGAGGGGAATTGATTGGATGGTTGTGGTTTGCTATTGGTGGATCTCATATGAGTGACAGATTGCCCCACCCTTACGCCAGTATATTTGTAATATTACAAAACAAAAAGGGGGTGGAGATGGGTAGGATTAAGGGTGGGGTTAGGGATCAGGGGGTGGAGATGAGTAG
>JAOTRC010000009.1:317239-327934 GCA_027497675.1 Cyprinella lutrensis | reverse complement strand
GGAGGGGTTAAGACAAAAAAAACTCAATAGACCTACGTCACACTCAATACAGAACATCCTATGCTGTTGACGTAGAGTGAACTGTGGTGCGCTACTGGGTTCAACGTCTTTAAGAAAAAACACCTCACGCATGCACAAACACACACAATGTCAATATGTGCAAAATGGCAACAGCTCACCATTCAAAGCCAGTCAGAAAAGCTCCAAAACAAATCACAATGGCCAGGGCAAAAAAAATAAAATAAATAATAATAATAGCAAATTAATTGGCAGCAAAAAATAACAACGGAAAATATAAACACAAAGAACTTAAAGACTGGTGAGCTAACGGATCTAAACTACAACTCAGAGTAAACTTTCCTAACTCCTGAGAAAAATAAACACAAAAGAGTCTTCCGGGTCAGCTTACTTACCTAGACTTTCCTTCTAAACTAACATAATTAAAACACTTACCATCCTGTACAAAAGAAGAAAAAAAAATCCAAAACCACCAACAACAGGTTTCCTGAGGCTTTCTTGAACTCTTAAATAGAAAAAGGCTGCAAGTGTTGGGAATAATCATTGTTATTATATTATTAGAGTGATAATGTATAATAATCAGGCTCCGCCTCCATCCAACTGACAACTTATGAGAGTTGGGGCTCTTAACAATTTCAAAGAAAAATTCTTAGAACATTACTTTTTGTGACGTTGTGCAGAGAAATAGTGCTGAGGCTGGGTCCAGACGCAGTGCATCTTCATTAATGAAACTCAGGAACAGGGTACATAGACTAGAACAAGACTCAGAATCCAAAAGCACTAATGTAACATACATAAATTCAACAACCAACAAAGACAGGGCAGAAACACAGGGCTTAAATAATCAAAGACAAACGAGCTAGACAAGATAACAAGGGGGCGAGAGAAATAAGAAAAACCTGGGACAAATAATCGATGGGGAACCACTAATAACGAAAAGACACAAAACCACATCATGACACTTGTGATGTTTCAGATGTCAAGTTTTCATCAATGAGCTAGAAAGGGTTTCCTTCATGGACAATTGTCATTTATCAGAGATGAAAGGGGATTCTTTCAGAGGTCAAGCTCTTATGAAATCAGGAGTGTTAAAGTTGTTGAGTTGTTCACACCACACAATGTGATTGATACGCAACAAGGTAACGCACTACATTACTTGACAACAACTGTCACCCAACGATTCTATCTTGTCTACAAACCAAATTCTCACAAAAAATAAAAAATAAAATAAAGTGATAAAATGAACCGTTAATGACAAGAAACAGCTTGCGTGCCAATACCCATTTAAGAAGACCAACTCAACACGCTAATGTGGACGTCAGACAGAAACTAGTGCTGCAAATTGTTTGGGCAATGATTTGCAAAAAAAAAAAAAAATGTATATATATATATATATTTTTTAAGATTTACCCGGTGGCCTCAAGCCATGCCTTGCTCTGATAGGCTGTAGCTCATGATTTCACTGAGTTTTAAAACTACTTGTTTGAAGAAAAATGTAAGAAAACTTCCAAAAAAGAAATGGCTGAATCGTGGTTAGTGGATGAAGTGCAGACATTCCTCTTGTTGGTGCCGAGGAGTGGATGGGTGATTCTCACAAAACCATTAAAACACCACAGCACTAATGATTTTAAATGTTAAACATGTTATTTAGTGATATAAAAAAGCATCACAATAAAGACAATACTGATCTCTTGATTGCACAATGTGCAATTTAAACTTTGGAATAATTTTATTTTCTATTTTACTGTTTTTTCTGTAAAATTCTCATTACGATAATGTGTCCAGCTCAACTGAATGTATGTTATGTTGTAGTTTAAACTAATTAAAATAAAAGAAATCAGAAAAAAATTAATTGATGTTCTATTAGATTTCAGATGACAGAAAAAATAATTTACTGAATATCCATGTATAATGATAATGTAAAAAAGCCGTAAAATTACTTGTCCATGACTGCGGTTCTTATTCTCCGCAACATTTTTTTAGGGACTGTTAAAACGCACATTCAGAATTTAAATAAAGTATGATTTTGAAAGGTTAAGCTAACTTGTTTCATTTGAGGTAACCAATTGCCTCAATTCAATTAAGTTGATGAAAACAATAGTTATGAAATTATTTCAGTTGAGTTCACTAAAAGTAGATAAACATTGCAGTCAAGAATTAAGTGATTAAGTGATTGAGCATTAGTGACGAACACCTGCTGTTAACAAGCAGAATCACAGAAGGAAAGAGAAACAAAAGTAGTAGTGATAGAGATGTCTTCAAACAGTATTAGATGAAATCAAATGAAGATAAAATACTATATTAAATCTTTGAAGATCCCAGCAGAGGAGGATTAAACACCTCCACAAATAGCATTACCTGCTTCACTTATTACTGAACAGATTGATTTTATTTCTGTCCGACATCTACATAAGTTGCTATTGAGAATGAACAGAGGCTTAGATGATTTTTTGAGGTGACGATGATGTATTGTTTCATTTAAAAACACCATGATAGTGGTCACACACATGAAACACAACACATTTTCTCTAGCTGTTGAAACAGTGTTTATAAAACACATTTGTTATAGCACAAAAGCCAAAAGGACATATGATCACGTGTTGATGGTTGTTTTGATGATGAAAATAATCAATTAATGACTCCGATCTTTTCAGAACCTAATCTCTGAATAAACAGGTGATGAATTACTTGTATTATACATTGTAGTAGAACTGTGAATTATATGAATCTCAGCAATGGCGAGAAATAAAAATAATTCATGCTGGGAGCCATGGATAACTTTTCGTATAATGCTAGTATCCAGCATGCGTCATTTTTAATGGTCACCATTGTTGAGATTCATATGCTGATTCTGATGTCTGTGTGGGTCTTGGCAATTCAATACATTTTCACTGAAAATTTGTCTGCACAAACTGTTTGTAAAGTATTTAATAATATCCGATGGCCACAACAGTGTCACTGACACTGAATTACAATTATGAATAAAACAAGTTTAATGTTGCCCTTTTAATCATAAATTAGTCTCTGAATGAGATCAGTGAATCAAGTCTCTAAATTATGATTGTCATCATGAATCTTTAACAATCAACACCCATTCATACTTTTCCATGGCTTTAGTGCCATATTTGTTTTATAAACACACAGATTTTTAATAACTGTGCATGACTTAATAATCCATTTTTAAAAATCTGAAAATGTATCTTATTTTCTAACAGTGTTGATGTTTTCACACAGTTGCGGTAATGAGAGTTTTTAGGACTTGTTTTGGAAATTATGCTCAAAAAAAGTCTTAAATTGTAAGTAAATGTTTTTAAATTAATATTCACAAATTCTCCAGACTTTATTTCTAATGCCTGATTTGTTTTTTGTTACTTCAAGCATTTCTTAATCTTCATATTTGAAATTTTTAAAACCAAGCTTTCATGAGAATCACCAGGATAAACTATAATGGTCAGACTATAATCCCACCCACTTTGAAGCTGTACTAACTCCAGTGAAAAAGCAAACCAAGCTAAAGCAAACGGAGCCATTCAGCGTCGAGCCATACCAGCAGTGGAAAAGCAATCGCCATATGATACTAATCAGTAATCCAAACTTCCCACTACTACAGTCCAAGAGTGTTGAGGTGATCTAATACATGAAAAATAACTCTACCTCTCTATTCATTTTTCAGTTCTATTATTGTACCATTAAATCAGGGGAGAGCGCGAACGCAGTCCCCCACTACCAGAAATTATGCAGTCGAGATTCCCACATTTGGGGAATTCGCAGGGGTCAGCACAACCGGAGTGCAATGGCTGAGCCTCGCCCTGGGTGAACCACCTTCATGATCATGGTGTCTCCCCTGCCAGGTAAGTATGAGTTGTACACGTTCCCTCTCGAGGAGTTACTGAAGGCAACATCATTCTCAACCATGTTGAGGCGCCACTTCACTACATATAGATCTATTAGAAACCCTCAAAATCTATGATCTAAAATCCTGATTTTGTTAAACCATCAGTCATGTTTTACCAGTTGTACTGTCTGGGTTGACAATTAGACCTTCCAACTGGACTTTCCTGAACACTGTAGATCTCTCTACAGGGATAAGAGAAGATATGACTCGGCTCCACCAATCAGACAAGAGACACGTGTTTTGTAAGTGAAATGGTGCAGTTACAGCTTCTGCCGGCAGGGGCAAATGGGACTAAATCTAACTGTGAACCACTGCTTTTGCACACAAAAGTTACTCAATGGAAAAAACCTACAGTTTCAAACGAAAAAAAGAATATAGTCGGCTGCATCACTACACAATACATACTATATATACACCAGTAAAGGTAGAATGATGGTTATGCTTGAAATGGAATGCTTACTTAATATTTACATAATACTATGACCACTCTCAACAAACTTTAAAACACCCATACACAACAACATAAACTGCTGTTATTTCCCTCTACTGTCACACAAGACTAAACTGACTACTTCCACTAACTGCTACTATAATGCAAAGCTAGAATCATTTCTTTTATTAACCACTTTAGGGGGGTGCACCGTTCCCGGAAGTACTGCAATACCGGGTCGATGCGTGGAGTGGACGGAGCAAGCCCCTATTCCATCTCCCTGATCCAAAAATCAATTTAATATATGGTGCCCGGGTAGGGCACGTATCAGATATTAAACTGATAAGAACAGATACTACACTTGATCTTAGCCAAAAGGCCGAGAAGCGATACCCACAAATGGCCACAAGTAGAAACTGCACTCTTTGAAACAGCAAATCTGATGATGGTAAGCTTTAATTTTATTATTTTTACTCACAGTTCTTGTATAGAATGTAATCGTTAACATTACTCAGATACGGCTTAAAAGGGTCATAAACCCCCTTTACATAAGCACCAGTCGTTCACACCTCAGATTTGAAAAAGACTGAAGAAAAGTGTGTAGAAAGCTGTGGTGAGAGGGGGAGGGGAGGTATGAGGAGGGAGGGATTAAGACAAAAACAACTCAATAGACCTACGTCACACTCAATACAGAACATCCTATGCTGTTGACATAGAGTAAACTGTGCAGCGCTACTGGGTTCAACATCAGGCTGACACTTTTAAAGTGAGCATTACAACACATGAGTGCGGAAGTGGCCAATCACAACATGAGGGTAAGTAATTAAGAACAGAAATTTCCTTTTTGAATGAACTAACCTGTGGTGAAAATCCAGCTTTTAATGTTTTAAGAAACATATTAAAACATACCATTCACGTCCATATAAGAGATCATACTTGACCAACTAAAGCAGGGTTCCCCAAACTCGGTCCTGGAGGGCCACTGTCCCTGTAGAGTTTAGCTCCAAACCTGATCAAAAACACACCTGAGCAAGCTAGTCAAGGTCTTCAGGATCAGAAGGAAACTCAAAGATACGTGTGTTTGATCAGGGTTGGAGCTAAACTCCAGTACAGAGTTTGGCGAACGCCGAACTAATGATTTAAAGATTTAAATATTTATTAAAAAATGAATCTTAAACCCTAAACACTTTTCTATTCTATTATTGAACCAGTAAAATCAGGGGAGAGCGCGAACGCAGTCCCCCACTACCAGAAATTATGCAGTCGAGATTCCCACATTTGGGGAATTCGCAGGGGTCAGCACAACCGGAGTGCAATGGCTGAGCCTCGCCCTGGGTGAACCACCTTCATGATCATGGTGTCTCCCCTGCCAGGTAAGTATGAGTTGTACACGTTCCCTCTCGAGGAGTTACTGAAGGCAACATTATTCTCAACCATGTTGAGGCGCCACTTCACTACACATGGTACATCATCACAATCTACACTCAATACTCAATCTATGATCTAAACAGGCCTGAGGGAGCTCTTTTCCAGCTACAAGATTGCTTTGCTCAGACCAAAAGGGAGTTATTTGAACACCAGGAATTAGGAGTATACGCAAACTGGTTATTTTTATATTACAAGTTGTATTGACAGTCACAGTGAGTGAACAAACTGAGCTGACCCCATAAATAGAGATCATGTTCAGTTTTAAATTTCTGGGAACACTCACATCTCACAACCTTTCCTGGTCAGCCAATACCATGAGCTACTGTCAAAAGGCTCAGCAACATTTGCACTTTCTGCTTGTCCTAAAGAACAATCTATGTAGGAAAAATACCGGTGACTTTAGCGCTTAGCATATAGAGCACTCTAACATACAGTGTGGTATACTGGCTGCTCGGCAGCTGACAAGAAAGCACTATAGAGGGTTGACAGCACATAAAATCACTGGCTGCCCACTTCCCTCATTTCGAACACCCGCTACCTTTTAAAAGGCAAACGGATTGCCACAAGCTCCGTTCACACTACAAGGGACTTTGTCGCTGCAAGTCACCAGTGGCTGCGCTGGAGGGCGTTCCCAATACTTCTTGTCTAGTAATGTTTGTGGAAGGAAAAGTCTAAATATAAATGGAATCGGTACATAAAATGCATAATAATAAAGATGAACGGGAAAAATTCTTGTTATCGGCTCATTATTGGCCTGCGCTGTTCAACAGCATCACGACACATGAGTGGTGAAAATCAAGCTTTTTTAAAAGCTGTTTGTGTCTATGTGGTGTTTTTAATGTGAGCCAAGGCAAACCATGAACAAAATCGTCCGTCAATACTATTGTATTTTCTTCTTAAAACTAGAGCCCGACCAATAAGGATATTTGGGGGCCAATGCCAATAAAAAAAGCCAGATACCAAATATTATTTGTGTATATTATAATACAGTTACAATATTTTGTATATGTATTATAGTACAGTACCAGTCCAAAGTTTGGAAACACTTTCCCATTGCTGTGTACAAACTTTTGATGTGTACTGTATATAGAATACACAGTATAATCAGAATATTTATGTAAATGTTTTGCAATGATCTATCAAATGTGGTGATCAAACACTTGACAAAGATATGTAATGGAGACAGGGTGAATGATAGAATGAGAATGATAGATTTGAGCTGTAACCAAACTAGTTAGCATTGCATGTTATATTATAAATACGGTTGCATAATCTTCACTAACGACTTTGTCTTTTAATTTAGACACTTTATATAAAACATAACTTGTGTCAATAAATATATCAAAAGTGTCACTGACAAACCTTATTATCTTTCATTTTTCATTTTAATTCCTCTAATCTCTACCAGTGGAGGAAGAACTCAGATCTGATACTGAAGTAAAATAAATAATATCATAATGAAAATGTTTTCAATTGCATATGTACAGTACTTTTATAATATTTTTAAATAGTAAGCAAAATGTACTAAACATTAAACGGTGTTCAGTAATCATATAATTTATTGCTTGTATAACATGCTATAGGCAGAATGACCTTTAACACTGGGTCTGAAGTGCGTCAAGGGCGCAGGTGGATGTTTTAAGGTGCTGTACGGTTTCTACCAAAATTTTGCCATCAGTTTATTCGAAAACAGACACAGTAACTAACTACTTCCTCAGGTTATGGTCTGATCTGCCTGACCCCAGAGCAACTCCAGGATGTGCTTATCACCTTTCTGATGTTATTGATTTTCAAGAAAGAAGAAAGAAGCAAAGAAGAAAGAAGCAAACTCCCTGCACTTGCTTTCTCCCTGCACTTCCCATTTCTATGGAAATCTGGCTTGGGGATTTGTCAGTCTCTCTAAAGTAGCAAAAAGAATGTGTGTGTCGTTTATGTTGCTGTTTCTAATATTTCAGTAGAAAGTCTGTCTAGCTGTGCCTATAGTTCCCTATTGAAAGCATGGATGCTGTCTTTCTCAGCAGATATGCTTGGGTTTTAAGATATTGCTTAGCCTTCATAAATAGCATGCCAGTGATTCCATTTAAGCATCTCTTCTTGACACACAGATCTAGCTTCACTGGCAGGAGAGATCAATATATCAAAGAAAATACAGAAATTATCAGACAGTGCTATATCCTTAATAACAATCTATGAAATGTTAGGCCCTTACTGATTAGTAAATCTAGAGTGTATCCACGATTGTGTGTGGGATCATGTACATGCTGAGTCAGACCAAAAGTTTTCAAAATGGTTTTGATTTCTTTTGCCATATTGTTTTCTATATTATCTATGTTAATGTTAAAATCTCCAGCACTGGCAAAACAGCCAAATTCAGAGGCAATTTTTGATAACAGTTCTGTAAACTCCTCAGCAAAGGCAAGAGAGTATTTTGGAGGCCAGTAAACAATAAGTAAAATGCGACAAGCACCTTTTAACACAATACCCTGATATTCAAAAGATGAGTAGTTCCCAATTGATATTTGCTTACATTGATAAACATCTTTAAAAAGAGCAGCTGAGCCCCCTTCCTTTGTTACACGCTCTGCCGACACTCATAAAAGTAATGTTAGGAGGGGATGTTTCGTTAAAGACTGTTGCACTACAGCCGTCTTCTAGCCAAGTTTCATTTAGAAATATGAAATCCAGGTTGTGTGTGGTTAAGTCATTGACTAGAAGTGATTTATTTTTAAGAGAGCGGATATTTAAAACTACTAACTTAATAGTCTTACTCTTTGTCCCCACAGCAATCTTTGTTTGGTGTGTAATAGGCACCAGATAAGATAGGTTTGCTGTATGGCTTTTGAAGGCCTTAGGCTTTCTATCATGTAATTGAACAGTAATAGAGAAAGGTACAGGTGCACTTTGTTGCCGCTTGTTCTGTAAAAGATTGACAAAGTTACTGTTTTCATAGCGGGCACCCGACATATATCACTGAGAGCTGGTATCAGTTGTTTTTGTGACCAGACGGAGGAGGGTGTGGGCCCTGGCGCTGTGGTAGAGGCCGAAGAACTCGCAGAGGAGGGCCTGCAGGCTTTGTTGGTTGTGGGGCCTGCCGTTTTTTGGTTGGTATCTGGGGGCTTGCAGCAAAAGAGTGGGATAGTTTGATCCAGGCAAAAACCAGTTGTTCCATTTTCTCTGAGAAGCACAGAAGTGGAGATGCTGGAGAGAGGGATAGCGTGTCAGGTGAGAGGGGCTGTTGCTCTGGTTATATCGGAAGCTGTAATATGCTGTCCTAGTTTCCTTGGCTGTTTTCCAGAAAGTCCTTGGGTCCTGAATCTTGGAGCAGTTCTAGTATGTCATAGTCTGTCTGTGGGGAGCTCTGTGGGCAGGGCTCAGCTGAGATTGTGTCTGTGAGCAGAGGTTGTTGTGGCTGAGTGGTGTTGTCATTGTCCTTGTGTGATCTGTCAACAATATGGCCATTCAGGTGCTGAAGTGAAGTCCTGTGGTCATTCATACTGTATCCAGGTGTGTGTGTGCCATTCAGGTTGATTAGTAGCACACACCACTGAAGGCCGATGGAGGGAGAAGTAGATATTGTCTATTAGCATTAGTTTGTTTGGGTGATGGCCATCCCGTTGAAAGGGTTGCTTCTGACTCCAGAAAAGATTGAAGTTAATGAAGTTGACTTCTTTTATATTGCAGGTTTTTTGCAGCCATGTGTTGTGCCCAAGCAATCGTGAAAACCTGTTTGTTCAAGAGTGGTCCACTGATGAATGTTTGAACTTTCAGTCTTTTAAGTGTTTCAAAAAGTTAATTGAAATCCTTTTTAAGGAGTCCTGACTGCTCTTTATGAATATCATTCTTCCCTATCGATTTGTCGATTTGCACTCTTATGTTTCATAAGAATGTTCTGAAGTTCCCTGTTTACATCAGAAGTTGTTGCTTGTGGAAGGCAGCACGTAGTTGTATCCCTGCTAGTAATGTTTCTGATTATGGAGTCGCCCACTATCAACAGTCCTGGGCCCGGCTTTGCTCTGAGCTGACTGCCGCTGTCTGCTCGACTTTGAGCGCCAGTTAACATCAGTGTTTGCTACAGGCTGACCCAGTCTGTGCTCGATCACATTCATCAAATTCAGGGATTCCTCATTCATTAATACTTCAAATCTGTTCTCAAGATGTATAGGCCGTAGTAGGAGACCAGTGTTTGCAATCCTTGTCAGAGGCATATCAGAGGTAGAGGATGCTACTGCTTATATATGTGAGGCTCGTGACAATCTGATGTCATGCCTTTTGGTCTCGCTCCCTGTTTGTGCCATCGATTTGTAAGTCGCTCGGCTTGTTTCTCTATGCTCAGTATAGCCTGTCGAGGAGCCCTAGATCCATGGGACTCACTGACTGTTTACGAAGCTCTGTTGTGCGTTCCGTCTGGTTTGGCGGACCCCCAAATTAACTGTTTCAAGAACTGCAATCCTTTGTAAAAGTTTGTGGCAGTTAGAGCAGCGAGTAGATTGCAGAAGAGACATTTTCTTATCCTTATAAATGTAGGAATGTAAGAATTCTGTTGTTTTTAAGTAAATTCAGAGTTTGAGCACAGTGCTGGTTTGCTCAAGTTAAAATTAGGTAAAAAGGAGATAAAATATAAAAAATATAAAAGCAATAGAGAAAAGCGGGAACAGTAAGCAAGAGCGTCCAAACAGTAGATGAGCAGGAAGTCAAACTTCCTGTGTGACTTCAAAGAGTGTGCAAGAGTTAAGAATGTGAGAGTATTGGTGAGAGAGTGGGTGTGTGAGTAAGTGTGAGAGAATGAAAAAGATTAAGAAAGCCACCACATACATTAAGTATCTACTTACAAAATGTCCACATTTCAATTCTATTATTGTACCATTAAATCAGGGGAGAGCGCGAACGCAGTCCCCCACTACCAGAAATTATGCAGTCGAGATTC
>JAOTRC010000009.1:251920-262126 GCA_027497675.1 Cyprinella lutrensis | reverse complement strand
AATGTTTACCCTTGTGACTGCATACTCGCCCAGCTCCTCCTCCTCAGAGTCACGCCACAGAAACCTATGCAAATGCATCTCCCGATCTTCAAGCCACACTGAATTGTACATCTTTCTTACATCTCCCAAAGCCGCAAAACCTCCCCTCCGGAATCTGAGAAGCACAGCACGAATAGAATTGAGGACGTCTGGGCCCTTTAACAGGAGATCATTTAGACTCACCCCTCTGCACTTCTGACTACTGTTCCAGACCAGCCTCACGGGAGTTGTGACGGAGTGCGGGTTGGGTGCGATGAGGTGGCTAATATACCACACTGGGCCCGTCCATGACTGAAGAACGTCTTTAGACAACTTCATTGCAGCTCGGCGCTCGACCATCTCGTGAACTTGAGCAGCATATGCAGCCTTCCACTCTGATTCCCTTGTTGGCTGCCTCTCAGTCCTGAAGAAAGTTGCCTCAACTGCACTCCTGTTGCTTGGTAATGTGGCTGGATCTTCTACCCACGGGTACTTGGCGTGCCAGTGAGGCCTCTCACTGTGCTCATCAGCAGCTACATATGTGAGCCCATTCTTTACCACCTCCAGCTCCCTTTCTTCGGCGAGGGTCATTTCTTTGCCACCTGGCTGGCAGTTACCACAGCGACAACCCCCACATTTTGGGATGCAGCCAGCACCGATACTATCCCATTTCCACCACTCAAGGAAGCTAGATGTGGCAGTTACACAACTGAAACTCTGAGGTTGCTGACTTTGTTGACAATGAATGGGAACCACACAGGTGTGTTCTTCATACTTTACCGCAGCAGTTCTCATAGACCTTGCGAAATGCGTTCTTGATGAATGAGCTGATACAGTTACTGCCTCAAACAAATCAGGATGGGTGCCAGCAACTGTCTTTCCCATTGGTCCGTCCCACAGCACAAGATCCCCCACTGTGCGGATTTTCTGCGGAGCCAGCTGGCCTTCCTTGTGACTTACTAGGAGATGAATCTCCCTTGGTCTTGCCAGGTCGCTGAGTGGAATGTCTGGGAAGAACTCTTGCAGTTTTTTAGCTGACACATGTCTTTGAATGTCTGCAATGTTGTCTAGGCCATAGCAAACCAGCTGATGGGATCTAAGAGTGCCTCTTGAAGTGTTGACCCGTATTTTCAGGATGTACCGCTTTGTCTTAACAAAGACTTTCATGCCTCCTACACCATGGACTACAAGCGTGATGTCTTCACTTCTAAGATTGAGCCGACCTGCTGCCTCATGGGTGATATAATTGGTATCAGAAGCTAGATCTATAAGAGTCCCAATTTTCTGCCCAGCATTTGCGGTTACCTCCAACAGCATCATAATGACAGGCCACTCCGCTAGTCCACTCTCTGCCAAAAGACTTGAATGACTCTTTGCAACATGCGATGTTCTCGCTGCTGTATTACAGAATGCGTCCCGGCATTGTTGAGCTAATTCAGGAGAGAGTTTTTTGAAGAATTCTTCCTGGGCTTCGGTGTAATTCCTCCAGCTCTCACCTCCCATTGTGCTGTCTTTCCTTCTCCTCTGAACCGTACTATCTCTGGATGCCTCTGCTCTGGGACACAGATAGTAATGATGGTCTGTATCTCCCTGCCCTCTGCAATCAGGATTTCTGCACAGAAACAAAGTTTTGCAGTGATTCCCCTCGTCATGAACCTCCAGGCATTTCCAGCAGGCTCCCAGCTTCCGCACGGCGTCCTTCCTCTCTGTGAGCTTGAGCGTACGGAACTTTTTGCAGAAGTACAGCTTCTTTTTATGCTTGATGTCCCCACAGACGATACATCCTGAGAGATTTATACTTGACTGGTTTGAGGCTCTGGTTCTAGCTTGCCTTTGCTCTGGTCGATTTTCTTTCCTCAGTGGCTCTTCATCCCTCAATTGATCCAGCTGTTCGTAGATACCCTCTTGGCTCTTGAGAAAGGCCAGAAGATAGTCGAAGCGTTTCTCTGGGTCAGTACTGTTCCTCTCAGTCACATGAAGAAGCCACTCTTTCTTCAGTGCATCCGGAAGCTTGCTTTCAATTGACTTTGTCACCAGGGGGTTCTTTAAAGCGCCAGTATCACCAAGATCACTCAGGTCTTCAAGGGCCTTTTCCACAGCTTGAATGAGCTCAACAATTTTCTTGGGCTGGTGACCTCTAACAGCTGGAAGTCTCTGGAGCTCCTCCACTATTTCAATAGCAATCACAGTTTGGCTTCCGAACCGATTCTCTAGAACGCGGAAAATGTCCTCTGCTGAGTTATAAGTCATCAATCGAAGATCTCTCTTTACTTTCTCATCCAAACTGTCAAGAAGCTGGAACTTTTTGACTTCTTTTGAACCAGTGGGTTCTCCTTGACTCTGGAGGGCCTCCCAGTCCCTTTTCCAGCGATAAAAGTTTCGCCTGATGCCAGTGAACTTGGGAAGGGAAGTAGGCTTCAGTCTAACGGCTGCTGTTGGGTAGTTGATAGGAGCTACACTCAAATCTCTCTCTGCATCTTCTTTCACTCTTGCTTGAATGAACTCTGCTTTTCTTGACATTAATTCGGGGATGATCTGCTCAAGGTTTCTGACTCGCAGTTGAAAATCTTTCCGTTCAGCAGGAGGAATCCAACACTTCCAGTGTGTGTGCAGCTCTTTTGCCCTCTTAACTAGTTTTTCCAAGTAATCAAACATGAAATCAAACCCCTCTTTATTTCCACCAGGTCCAATGGACGTCACACTTTCCGCTTTCTCCTCTGCAACCTTCACTGCCATGGTCAGTTCCTCTTCTCCGAAGTTAGCCCAGAGCGTTTTCAGGATAAGCTCCTTGAGTTCGTTCAGTCTAGCCTCACACTCGCTTGTAGTTCTCTCAATATCATCCTTTTGCTGCTCATTCAACTCAGGAACTTCATCTGAATCCGTATCCAGCTTTGCCTCTGCGATGTACTGGGCCTCCACGTCCTCGTTGGCTTCCATGACCTTGTTAGCCTCAGTTACAAGCTTCTTGAGACTTTCCTTGAGCTCCTCTTCAGCCATGATGGCATGCATCCGAACTACATTATTAGCCAGTCGTGAAAATTGCCGCTTTGCAGATGTCCTACTTGCTTTCAGTTGATTCAGAGTCTTTGAGTCAGCCATCTCTTTTCAGCAGGATTGGGTGAGATGATTTCCCGTTTTATCAGGCCTTGCTGGTTGCTGTTCAGGATTCTCTGCTCCAGTCTTCACAGGCGGTTTTTACTGTCAAGTTCCCTCACTCTAGTGAAGTTTTATCCCTGTATTTTTCCCACTTGATAAGGGTAGGCTTGCTTTTGAAGGTTTGGACTGGATTTTACTCAATGACCAGGAATCAATTCTTTCTTTTCTTTTCTTTTATTTGAAAGATGTCATGGCCAAAAGCAGGTAAAAACCTTAAACACAAACACAAGTAAATCAAAACCCACATAATAACCCAAGTAACCATAATAAAGCATCACTCTTGAGAACACTGTTCAATTAAAGACAGTTTTAAAGAATTGATAAAATGAATTTGCAACTTTTTAACTCCTTTAAAACTTTACAATACATCTCTATAACTATGCTTTTAAACCTTCATAACGTTAAATGTATAACGCTTCAGGTTACAATCCAAACACATGATTTTTTTCACAATTTTTAGCACATGATTTTATACACACATTTTACCCTAAATATGATTAAATGATTCACTTCAATGTTAAAATTCACCACACTGCACAAATGAATGCTCACCGACTCCTTCCTTGCTTAAACAAGCTTTTGCAATCTCATTTTCCCAGTTCCTCAGCACATCATTCCAGCCTGCTGAACACTCTGTGAGTGACTCCAAGACACCTAATCACCAGATCCTCCCCACCTGGTGACTAACTAGCTCACTGCAGATGGGAACCACCCCCAGCACCAGAAGGGGCGTGGCCTGCAGCTCAGCTCAACACCTCCCACTCGATCTTTCCACGGAAACCGCTGGGAAGGTCGCACACAGTGAACTAGTAGTCAGGGATTCCCTCCAGGACTCCCAGCCTGCTCCTCCACTGGCAGTAGAACCACCAACCGTCGGACGTCCCGGTGAAGAATTGTGGACTGAAGGTCCTTCCGAATGCTGGAAACGCGATGCTTGGATGCAGGAAACTTGGATTTCAATGTTACAGGTCTCACCTCTGGAATACAGGAGCTCGCCACAACTCTAATATTCACATCCCGTACAATATTTCTGGAGTCAGGGTTAACACTAACGACTCTTCCAAGCTTAAAGTGACCCCTCAATGCATTCTGATCACAGAGCCAAACGATATCACCTATTGCGACGTTCCTCTGTGCAGTGTGCCACTTGCTCCTCACAAAGAGATTAGGACCAGCAAGTTGGCACCAGGATCTCCAGAATTTGTTTACTTGATGCTGCATTTCCTGGAGTCTCTTATAGGGATAACTTGTGAAATCAAATGTTTTCCAGTCACCACTTGATGATGCTCTTCCCAGCAGGAGGGTATTTGGCGTGATATACTGCACTGTATCTTCAAGGCTCTGCACCCTGGCGTCAATGGGCCGCTCATTTGCCAGATTAGCAGCGAGCTGAAGTGTTGTCTGGAACTCACTAAAACAGAGCCCTGATTCTCTTCCCAGACTTTGGAACGCCTTCTTCATGATCTGAACAGCTGCTTCAGCAGAGCCATTCCGATGAGGTGAATCGGCTGGCAGAATGTACCAGTGCCAGTCAGTTCCATTTTGAGCTGAAGTTTCCTCCACAGCAGACCTATCCAGGCTGTTCAGGAACTGATACAACTCCTTCAGAACAGGCTTGGCCCCAACAAAATTAGTCCCTGGGTCAGACCATATCTTTTTAGGGTGGCCTCTAATTGCTGTGAATCTCTGATAAGCCATCAGGAAGCTTTCTGTTGACATTGTGTTGGCAAGCTCTGTGTGGATTGCTCTGCTGACCATACAGCAGAATACGACTCCCCAGACTTTCATTTTGACTCTTTTCCTAACATCGTCTTTGACCTGATAGGGTCCAAACAGGTCAATTGTTGTAAACTCAAACGGAGATGCTGGCCTGGTTCTCTCTTGAGGAAGATCTCCCATCACTTGCTGACATCTTCTCACTCTAGCTTTTTTGCAGACCATACAATTCTCAATGACTTTTCGAGCAATTATTCGTCCCTTGATTACCCATGCTCTTTTTCTCACCTTCAACAGAGTCGCAGCTACACCCTCGTGACCCTTGCTGTGAGCTTCCCGAACCAGCAATGTTGAGACCCAAGCGCTGAAAGGTAAGAGGGGGATACCAACTCTATCTTCATTAAAGGCTTGGACTCTCCCACCACAAACTAGTAACCCAGTTTCTTCCTCTTTGAATACTACCAGCCGGTCTATAGTGGTTGCTGGAAAGGTCACCCCATCTTGTGAGGCAAGAAAAAGATCTCTTAAAGCATCTTGGCGTTCCGTCGTGGTGATGACCCCGGCTGATGGAACCGCCTCCCACTTTGGATCTCCCAGGATCTTATTTTTAGCTCCAAACCATTTTGCTGCCCTCCAGACCCAGGCGATCGTCTTAACCAGGTGAGTCAAGTTGCTGAACCGTCCTTCATTCACCAAGTTTCGGACAGCAGCACCAGCAGGTGGCCTTCGATGCTCCAGATCAGGTGACTTCTTCACCTGAGCTCTTGTGAGAGCCGCAGCAAATGATTTCTTCTGCATCCTTCCAACACTCTCTCTGGCAGATGCTGATACATCCTTTGCAGACTTAATTGGCCACTCCTCAGCTGGTAGACTCAGAAACTTTGGTCCTTGCTGCCATGTTGAATTCTCAGCCAACTCTTTTGGGCCAGCCCCACGAGTAATGATGTCAGCGATGTTCAGAGACCCAGGAATCCACCACCAATCCTGAAGTTGTGTGCTGGTCTGGATTTCTCCAATCCTGTTACCAAAAAAGGTCTGGAAGCCATAGCTCTCACGTTGAATTGAACAAAGTACTGTTTGGCTATCAACAAAATGGTACCACTGCTTGACTTGAATTCGGCCATGTCGTTCAAAGTACTTCTTTAACCGGGCGGCGAATACTGCCCCACATAACTCTGCCTTGACTGCTTCCCCCTTGTGGTCAAGAGGAGCCAGCTTGGCTTTAGACTCCACCAGCCTCACTATCGGACCTTGGTCACAGTGCCACCATAAATACAGGACGGCACCATAAGCATGATCACTGCCATCAGAAAAGGTAATTGCATCAGGCTCAGCTGGCCCACCCACTGGTGTCAGGGCTCTAGGAAACTTGACTTTGCTCAGCTCAGCATATTCTTCAAAAAGACTGATGGCATCTTCTCTGAGCTTCTCTGATAGTGCAAGGTCCCAAGTGTCTTTAACAGTGCTGCACTTAGGTTTGGCCTCTTGAAACGCTCTCCGCACCAAAATGGCTCCTTTCTGCTTTACAGGTGTTGTCAGACCAACCGGGTCATACAACCCAGAAACTTGGCTAAGCAACTCTCGTCGTGTCAGCGGATCTGGTGTCTGAGCTCTCACCTCTTTTGATTGAAGGTCTTGGCCAAGTCTCATTTTTCTCTTCCTTTTTGAGAAGTTTATTCCGACCATAACATGAAGCTTGTCATCCTCCAGGGTGTAGCCGAGTCCAAGAGCTTTGTTATCCTCCTCCTTAAGTTGATTTGGCAGAATTACAGTTTTCGGAATAGCCTCCTGCTCCCTTTCCCCAACAGACTCCATCCTACTTTCACCAGAAAAGGCCCATGGCTTTAACTTGAACCCTCCCGCCTCCAAGATCTTCTCCACATTTTTTGTGATAACTTTGAGCTGGTCCAAGTTGTTATGAGAGGTCAGGATATCGTCGACATAGCTGTCCTCCTCTAACACTCGACGCTCCTCCTCAAGATGCCTGAACTGCGGGAGATTCGCTGTCTCTCTCATGGCGAGTTGAGCGATACAACCTGCAGGCTTATCACCAATGTTTACCCTTGTGACTGCATACTCGCCCAGCTCCTCCTCCTCAGAGTCACGCCACAGAAACCTATGCAAATGCACCTCCCGATCTTCGAGCCACACTGAATTGTATATCTTTCTTACATCTCCCAAAGCCGCAAAACCTCCACTCCGGAATCTGAGAAGCACAGCACGGATAGAATTAAGGACGGTGGGGGCCCTTTAACAGGAGATCATTTAGACTCACCCCTCTGCACTTCTGACTACTGTTCCAGACTTGTCTCACCGGAGTTGTGACGGAGTGTGGGTTGGGTGCGATTAGGTGGCTAATATACCACACTGGGCCCATCCATGACTGAAGAACGTCTTTAGATAACTTCATTGCAGCTCGGCGCTCAACCATCTCGTGAACTTGAGCAGCATATGCAGCCTTCCACTCTGATTCCCTGGTTGACTGCCTCTCAGTCCTAAAGAAAGTTGCCTCAACTGCACTCCTGTTGCTTGGTAATGTGGCTGGATCATCTACCCAGGGGGTACTTGACGTGCCAGTGAGGCCTCTCACTGTGCTCATCAGCAGCTAAATATGTGAGCCCATTCTTTATTACCTCCTGCTCCCTTTCTTCGGCGAGGGTCATTTCTTTGCCACCTGGCTGGTAGTTTCCACAGCGACAACCCCCACATTTCGGGATGCAGCTAGCACCGATACTATCCCATTTCCACCACTCAAAGAAGCTAGATGTAGCAGTTACACAACTGAATCCTTGAGGTTGCTGACTTTGTTGACAATGAATGGGAATCACACAGGCGTGTTCTTCATACTTTGCCGCAGTGGTTCTCATAGACTTTGCAAAATGTGTTCTTGATGAATGAGCTGATACAGTTACTGCCTCAAACAACTCAGGAGTGGTGCCAACAACTGTCTTTCCCATTGGTCCGTCCCAAAGCACAAGACCCCCCACTGTGTGGATTTTCTGCGGAGCCAGCTGGCCTTGCTTGTGACTTACTATGAGATGAATCTCTCTTGGTCTTACCAGGTTGCTGAGTGGAATGTCTGGGAAGAACTCTTGTAGTTTTTTAGCCGACACATGTCTTTGAGTGTCTGCAATGTTGTCTAGGCCATAGCAAACCAGCTGATGGGATCTAAGAGTGCCTTTTGAAATGTTGACCCAAATTTTCAGGACGTACCGCTACGTCTTAACAAAGACTTTCATGCCTCCTACACCATGGACTACAAGAGTAATGTCTTCACTTCTAAGACTGAGCCGACCTGCTGCCTCATGGGTGATATAATTTGTATCAGAAGCTAGATCTATAAGAGTCCCAATTTTCTGCCCAGCATTTGTGGTTCCCTCTAACAGCATCATAATGACAGGCCACTTCGCTAGACCACTCTCTGCCAAAAGACTTGAAAGACTCTTTGCAATATGCGATGTTCTCACTGCTATATTACAGAATGTGTCCCGGCATTGTTGAGATTCAGATTCAGATTCCTTTATTTGTCGTTTTCATGGTGTACATAAAAACGAAATTGTGTTTTAGGAAACACATACACTGTTTAGTATTTCAGTGCACAATTTAAATATAAGTATAAGAATACTAGAAAACATTGGAAAGATAAAAAGATTTACCAAAGTAAACAGAATAAAAATAATAATAATAAATAAATATATAGTTTAAATCATGTTCTCTGGTTAAGAAGTCTGATAGCTGTGGGAAAGAAACTGTTTAATAGCCTACTAGTTCTTGCCCTGATACTTCTGTATCTTTTACCAGACTGAAGGAGTATGAACGTGGCACGTGAGAAATGAGTAAAGTCCTTAATGATGCAATTTGCTCTGTACACACAATGCTCTCTGTAAATGTCCTGAATATTTTGCAGTGACACACCAATGATTTTTCCAGCAGTTCTCACAATCCTGTTAAGCTTATATTCTCCTCTGCCGTACTGTTCCCAAACCAGTACCCCAAATATTTTTGATTTTAATAAAAAAGTTGAAAATCCATTCACTCGTAGGCCGCCATAATTATTTACGCCTCAATGCATTCTGGGTGTAGTTACGTGTAATGGTTGTAGCTAGCCCAGTTTTGACAGTAGCGAGATGAACACGTCTGCCGTTCAGCCTTTTAAGTTTTGAACCTGAGCGCACAGTAGGCTTAAATCAAGAGAATAAATGCGGAAAATGACAGGCATACTCAAGAGTTACATGAAAATTAATATTATCAGAGAGTTGAAGAAGCGAGAGTGGGGCAAAATACATGGTGTCTGCGGCAAGGGTAAATGCAATTGCCAAGCGAGAACTTTCTGCAGATCCTGGAACAGCACTTGCAGTAGTGGGCTCAGGATCAGCGCTTGCAGGATCTCTGGATCAGCGCTAGCTGGGGCGGGCTCTTGATCAGCGCTTGCTGGAGCGGGCTCTGGATCAGCGCTAGCTGGAGCGGGCTCATTGATAGCACTTGCTGGGGCGGGCTCTGGATCAGCGCTTGCTGGAGCAGGCTCATTAACAGCACTTGCTGGGGCGGGCTCTGGGGGAGACAGGGATGGAAGACAAGAGACTCCCTTCTTCCTCCTTTTCCTTCTGGGTCGCGGTGCTGAGTCCGTAGCCAGGCCTGAGAACGTTAAGGGGGGCGAAGAGGGAGATGAAGCAGGTGATGGGAAGACCACCGCTGGGAAGGGGGACTCCATGGAGGATGACTCCGACGCTGACTCCCACGAGCCACGACAAACGTCTTCCACGCTTTCCACGGGGGCTGACGGACACGGGTGGTGGATCGGGAGTCAGGGTGGAAGAAGCTTGGTCCTCAAGTGTCACGACGGCTAACATTTGACCCTCAGGGATGACTGGAAGTGTGGCAGGAGGTGAAGATCCAGGGGTACCTGGCTGCTCCTTCCGAGACAGGTAGTCCACCATGTTGCGAAACGGGCGGCGGACCAAACTCTCTCGTTCAGAAAGGGGTGGAAGGACTTTGAGACCTGCGACGAGGTAGCGGTTGACCAGGGTCTCTGGCATGAAGAACCTTCTCTCCTCAACGACCTGGGCGTACCTCTTCAGGGTCAACTCACCCTGGGGAGGGAAAGGAAGCTTGCCATTGGAACTGTCAGCAATAGCCGAGCGCCACCACAGTTCCGTGTCAGAAGGCTGAAGGCAAGCGGACAAGGACTGTACGTCTGCTGGGTTCTTTACTGGTCGGTACATTCTGTCATGAGGTGGATGGATGAACCCAATTGCAGACAGCAAGTAACTCAAAATAGGGATTTATTAATGACAAAAACTGAAAACAAAACCCACG
>JAOTRC010000009.1:119639-134292 GCA_027497675.1 Cyprinella lutrensis | reverse complement strand
CCAGGGTGGGATTGGGATAATTTAGGTCCAGGGAAAGACTCGGACAATTAAGTCCAGGGAAGGACAGGGTCAATTTTGGTCCAGGGCTGGACTGGGACAATTTAGGTCCAGGGATGGACTGGGTCAATTTTGGTCCAGGGCTGGACTGGGTCAATTTAGGTCCAGGGTTGGATTGGGACAGTTTAGGTCCAGGGATGGACAGGGTCAATTTTGGTCCAGGGATGGACTGGGACAATTTATGTCCAGGGCCGGACTGGGTCAATTTAGGTCTAGGGCTGGACTGGGTTGATCTAGGTCCAGGGTGGGATTGGGATAATTTAGGTCCAGGGAAAGACTCGGACAATTAAGTCCAGGGAAGGACAGGGTCAATTTTAGTCCAGGGCTGGACTGGGACAATTTAGGTCCAGGGATGGACAGGGTCAATTTTGGTCCAGGGCTGGACAGGGTCAATCTAGGTCCAGGGTTGGATTGGGACAATTTAGGTCCAGGGTTGGATTGGGACAATTTAGGTCCAGGGATGGACAGGGTCAATTTTGATCCAGGGCTGGACTGGGTCAATTTAGGTCCAGGGTGGGATTGGGATAATTTAGATCCAGGGAAAGACTCGGACAATTAAGTCCAGGGAAGGACAGGGTCAATTTTGGTCCAGGGATGGACTGGGACAATTTAATTCCAGGGATGGACTGGGACAGTTTAGGTCCAGGGCTGGACTGGGTCAATTGGCCCTGGCATTTTGGCCCAGAATGACTCACAACATATGATCATAAACAACTCTCGGTCAGTCACTCTCTATCTCTCTCTCTCTCTCTCTCACCTTAGTAGCTATAATGAACGATCAACTCTAAATGTCATGCATTGAATTGCATCATACATACATCACCATATTTTACATTTACAACACCACCCGGGAAATTTAGGCCGGGGACGCACTGGTACATCAAGTATACCAAACACACAGACGTGGCAGATGAGTCAGATCTTAGACAACGATGGAATGTTACATTCAATTTATTAGAAAACACCATACAATGAAATACAACTGGTCTCTTTATGTAACTATTGCAGGAGACAAATCTGTTCAAGACAGTTCATTTACTCAGGGAACGTCAAAAGCCAGCAGCACGCTTGATAACAGCCCAGTCTGAATGCATACCACAGGTTCTTCTTTGCTGCTCTTAAGCCAAAGTCGAACGGCATTAGATTGACCCCTACAGGTCAATACACAAAAGCTCACTCCACAACACAAAACTGCGTTGTGGGTCTTTCTTATCATTTGCTTCAGATTTTTGCTTTTGTTGTTTCTGAATCTTCCGAGTCAAATCAGGATGCACATAAGTCCAGTAACATTTCAGCTGGAGTGAGACCGGTGGTGTTTTTTTTTTTTGCATGCCTTTAATAATTTGTATAGCCCGTTCCACTAACCTATTACTAGACGCTTGATAAGGTGCAGAAGTAACATGCTGTAGTCTAGCACTAGCACTAACTTTAGCATTAACAAGTAGCATTATCAGATACAATAAGTTCCCGTAGTCTATGCCACTGAAACTACTACATAAACAATCATGAATCAAGAACATTTTTCCCATGAATGGTCCACATGCAATCTTGGCCATGGTTTTTCTGGCCAATTCCAAGGCTACAGCTGGAACGTTCCAATACTCTTGGCACATAGGACAGGTTTTAACCTACCTTTCAACATCTTGATCTAACTTGGGCCACCACACATAACTTCGGGCCATGGCTTTCATCCTGGACACTCCTGGGTTGGACTGATGCAGTTGGTTTCAGGACTTCTGATCTACCCACACTGGGTAAAAGGGTCAAACTCTGCTCCAATTAATTCATACCCACCGCTTTGCACCATTTCTCTCACCCTGGATAATACCAAATCTTTTGGGCGTCCACCCTCTCACTTGTTCTGATCAAGGTTATGTCTACATTCTTGAGCATCAGGACTTTCCTTCAACTTAGAGGATCTGTGTTTCCATGATCTTTGGCGGTTTCGCTTGTAGATGATGTTGTATTCATTGACTCTTAGTGTCACAGCCCATCACTGGATCCTAAGAGATGACATTTGGAGTGTGCTACTATAAATGAACACAGACAATGGTATGTCTTTTGCCTGCTGGCATATTATTCACTGAACTGCCCAGTTTCCATGACAACACACAGATACATTTCTACAGCCCCAGGTACGGGGTATCCCAAGGGACATATTACATGGGAAACAGCTTCTAAATTAATAAATATAGACAACTAGGGTTTATGGTCCGTAATGATAGTACACCTCCGACCATACAAGTACTTATGGAAGCGTTGTAAGCCGAACATAATGGCCAACCCTTCCTTCGAATAATTCCGCTCCGCTTGATTCAAACTCTGTGACATAAATCCAATGGATCTTTCACTACCATCCGGCATCTTATGTGAAAGAAATGCAGCTTTAGTGTAAGTTCTCCCAGGAAGACTCTGCTACTGGGTTAGGGTTAGATAGGGTTAGCCTAACCCTTACCAATATTATTCATTTTTAAAATATTAAAATTATATTCGAGTAGCGAAGTTCGGAGTCAAAGCCTGATTAGAAAAAAACACTTGCAAATCGTATTGCTACATTAGTCAGTGTCCAGTCTGTCCAGCATTAATGCTGATGTTAGAAGCCGTGGCTTGAGTATCTGATTGTAGATGAGCATGTCTTTACATCCTGTAGGATCTTTATCACTTGAAACACAAAGCTGATTATAGTGTGTGTGTGTCTTAGAGATATTCAGACCCTTAATTCATAGTGACTTTATCAAACATTCCTCTGCAGAATAATGTAATAATTCAGTGACACATTATGTTGATGGTCCACTTTAGACATTCTACCAGCTATACATAATTTTGCAAGTACATGAAAACTAACTCTTATTAGAGTATTAGTTGGCTGTCGGTTAGAGTTCGGGTTAGTAGAATGTGTTAAGTGCACCATCGAAACAAAGTGTTATCAATAATTTTTTTAAAGTGATGTGTGTAGCCAAGTATGCTGTCCTATACTTAGAATTTGTTCTCGACATTTCACTCCAAGTGCACACACACAGCAGTGTGTACTGAACACACACTCGCTCCGGGGAGCGTCTGGGGGTTAGTCCCTCGCTCGAGGGCACCTCAGTTGTGGGTATTGAGGGTGTTAGAGGGCTGTTCATTCACTCCCCCCACCTACATTTCCTGCAGGTACTGAGACTCAAAGCCACGACCTTCAGTTTAGCCTAAAAGTCACGCCCGTTTCATACATACACCTTTTGCAGTGTGGATGCGGTCCATATCTTTTTCCGTACCCATGTTAACAGGTTAGAGCTTTCACACTGCACGCGGATGCAGTCCGTCAATCCGTTCCAGTAGATAGGCATGCGTCTGTCAAGAATGACAATGCTTGGGTAGTTCACATTAGTCCATGTTGGTTAACTTCATCCGTCTTTACTTTAACTTTAGAACGTTGTTGGTGTGGTCTAGTTGTCTTCCTTTATGAAGTTGAGCCCTCCATTGATCCCGATTCCTTGATGCTACGGTCCATGATTCAGGTTGAATGCCACAAGATCTCGCTTGAGTACATCTTTAAAGCGAAGCTTTGGTCTACCAGTGTGACGAGTTCCCTCTTCCAGAACGCCATGGAGGATAGAATGAGGGATGCGGGAAGGTGGCATTCTGTTTACATGTCCTGCCCATCTGAGACGAATCAATTTGAGCCTAGATGATAGAGGTCCTGAATTAGTTATCTTAAAGAGTTCCTCGTTTGTCATCTTGTCTTCCCAGGTTTTTCCTATGATGAACCGCAGGTTTCTGGTGTGAAAAACACTGAGTCTACTTTCTTGTTGGCGATAGGTTGGCCAGCGAGCAGAATGCTCAGGACATAGGCTTCATAGATTCTGACTTTAGTTCGGACAGACAGGTACTTATTCCACCAGACTCGTTTAGTGAGTCTTCCAAAGGTAGAAGGTGCTTTACCAATTCTGGTACCCAATTCAAGATCAAGAGTTGCATTTCGAGTTATTGTAGAACCCAAATAAGTGAACTTTTCATCTTCTTTAAGTGGGGTCTCATTGATTGTAAATGTATGAGAGTCATGGGCATGTGACATTGTAACAGTCTTTTCCAGGCGAATGGTGAGTCCAAATTTGTCACATGATTCGGCTAATCGATCTATCAGGATTTGAAGCTGATCTGGAGATGACGCGCATAAAGCAGCATCATCGGCGTAGAGTAGTTCACGCACAACAAATTGCTGGGTCTTTGTTTTAGCTTTAAAACGAGACAGATGGAAGAAATTACCATTGTTACGTGACAATAGACAGACACCAGTGTTGTTGTCCAGTCGTTCCAGTAGTGGTGCGTATACAGCAGTTCAGAGATCGTTTCCGAGTCTATTTCTGTGCTGCAAACTTAGAAATAAAAGTGACAGCGCACAGTTCATGGTCAAAACGAACACAGATTGACCTGGACATGTAGTAGTTTCACCATAAACACATTTAATTCAATATGTATTAATCTCATCATAAAACATTTAATTAAATACTTCTTTTCATCTTTTTAAGGAAGGAAAACTACAATTTACCTCAACAAGGACATAATGAACGACACTCGTCTTATTTGTGGTGGTAGAAAAACAAGTTCTTCGTGACATGCAAGATTTATTGTATTAAAATTTAAATGCAAAAGAAAAGGCACGAGTGTCAGTTTTTTTGTCAATTTTAAGTTTTAATTTAAAATGTTTGCGATTCTAATATAAATACATGGTTAAATTTTTGACACTTGCTTGAAAAACTTAATATAGAAGGAATGCATGGAATTATATGCCTGTTGTTTAAATTGTGTTTAAACGTGAATGCGTCCATTCAAGTTTGTAAAAGTGTACAAAGAGAATCGCAATGCTGGCAAAACCGTTATTTTAATAAAAGTTGCTGCATAACCTCTAAATTTGAAAGAAAAATAGAGAGTGTTTGTGGTACAGCCGCGGATCAGTTGCAAACGCAGCATACAGTATGTGAAAGCACTTTAGCACATTGCTCCTAGACCGCATACGCACTGCGCACGGAGTACGTGTGTAACGGCCACAACTGCCCCGTCTGTTTTTCATGTGTGTTTTTGTTCTGTAATCAGTTATTTTTGTTCATTTCCTTTTGCTATTTTTATTCTTCTACTGTCCAGTCTGTAACTGATGGGTTGGGGTTGATTTTGTGTCTCATCCCTCTGCTCCTCCTTGTGTTTGTGTCTACAGTTCTCCCTTCATCCATCTGTCATCTCAGATCAGAAGAAGAGTGCAGAGTCGGACGTGACCCTCATCTCCAGCCTTCTCTCAGTCTGTGTGTTGCTGTGTCGGGACTCAAGTGTGTTTTCATGCATTGGCTGCTGATTTGATGCACGATGCCTCCCGCACAGCGTCAGCCGGCAGGAAGAGGCCGAAACAGGACACATCTTCATCTGCTGCTCTTCTTACTTGGTGTGCTACAAACACGTGGATACATTCAGATCCCTCCGGATTGTAAGTACCTTCCCATCTGGACTTTAAACCTCACTCAGAAAGACTCTTTTTTTTAACTTTTAGCAGTTATTCCTCTAATAGCAATAAGGCGTCTGGACCAAAACTCTGCACTTAAACACAAAGCACAGACTACAGCCGACTGCAAACTAGCATGTGCCCTCTGCGCCTGAATGTAGGAATTAATTGTCTATATCAGCAGGAATCAATAGTCTATATTCTGAGATGTACGCAGATATACAAAAAGTAAACAAAGACACGCTTGCTTACCATTTTGAATATCAGTTATGTTGATAACTGTTACGTGTTAAAAGTTGGTAAAGGGGATGATTGCGTAACATTTATGTGAAGCACTGTTGTGATGTGTGAAGGCAGAAAAAACAACCAAACACGTCACTTAACATCTGGCACATGTGGAAAGATGATCTGGCCCACATGCAGCGTGGAATGACGGCCCTTGGGTGACTCTCTCCTGTTTGCCAGATCTGGGCCACAAGCCGGCCATAGCAATGCCACATGTCAGCCAATAGCAAAGAAATAAACAAGAAATGGACCTTATCTGAGCCAAAAAATGTGTGTTTATTAAATATGGAGTCATCTCAGCCTTAATAGGAGGAAGGAAAGAAGAAAACAGAAAAGAAGATGAGCAGAAAAGGACTCTATTACTGACGTAACCTCGGTTCCCTGAGAGTAAGGGAACGAATTGCATAGCTAATACGCAGTGGGGAAACTCCTTTTCCTTGAAATATTAAAACAATAATTTAAAACGCAGTGCAGCTGCACAATAAACACAGCAGAGCATCTAGCTCGCTCATTGGCTGTGCTGCTGCAACTGCACTTCCAATGGCTGAGCGCCTCAGATGCATGATCCAATCAACTGACTTGGCGCTGAGTACGTCTGAGCGCGCCTAAATGGGCATGGCCTGCGTAAATACGTTCCCTTTTGAGAACGGTCACTTCGTATTGTGTAGCTAGCGCAACACATTAGCAACTGGCTGAATAACGGGAGCCTAGGACCACCCCAAGGCTCAACAGAACAAGTCATAATCAGTCTCCCAGTAAATGACACTAACCAGAAAGTCGGGTTTCATGCATAAAAAATGGGGCTCACAACCATCCTAGGACTACTTGGGCTTGTGGACATTAACATGCTAGTCAGAAAAAAATCAAACACTGTCAGGTTAAATATCATGAGAGGACCCTGGCGTGCAGAAGACTTACCTCCAGATTCTAAAATCTGACAATGTGAACGACGAGGGCCAGCCGGCCGATGCACAAATGTCTTGAATTAGCACATCACTGGACCAAGCCCACGAAGAAGCCATACTTCTCTTGGAGTGGGCTTTAATGCCTATGAGACAACCGGTCCCACGAGGCGTATGCCAGCGAGATGGCGTCCACTATCTATCTGAATAATCTCTGCTTCGTGAATGAAACCCTGTGGTGCGGCTGCCGAAATAAACAAAGAGCTGTTCTGACTGCCTAAATGGCGCATAACGCTCAAAGAGTATACTTCTGAGGGTGGAAGTGCAAAAAATGTACTAACCTGAGCTCTGAACGGTGTTGACAGCACCTTAGGTACATAACCGTGCATTGGCTTGAGAATGACTGGAGCCATTTATCCCAAATTACTAACAAAATCCCAGAAAACTAACAAAATACAGGTGTGAAAACAAAACAACAATTCCAGAAACCAAGCTACCAAACCAACTCGTTTTGTACTCGCTCCTCTTTCTTATGTATAATAGAAATGTTTCCACCAATTGTGGTAAGCTGCCAAAAAGTTGCAACAAATCATGATAAAAATTGTCCCGTTATTTTGATGGTTTATCTCATGTTCTCTGCTGAACTCATTCTGTCTAAAGAGATCAAAAATGCCCGAGACACATGGACTGAGTCATTTGAGCTTGTGATTTTACATGAATCTGTTTCTCTCACATGGATAGAAAACTAAGGGCTTGTGCATGACCCTCTCTAACCCTGTTCTTGCTCTCTCTCTCACTGCAACCCGTTTCCTTCTGCGGCTGTATATTAGACACATATAGAAACCGTAAGTACATTGACTTCCTCTTTATGCATGCTCCTTTATTTCTGTCTCTGTGTATGAGTGCCTCTTACTGATGATTATTTACATTATAACTTCTACAAAATAGTTTTTCTTGTGCTATGAGATAACATGTTATTTAATGTACTCAAACTGACAAACAAGAGATCACTATTTTTTATTCAAAAGTTTTTCGGTGTTAGAAATAATGGACACAATGAGAAAATACCAGTTTTACAATATTTCAGGAGGATTTATTGTCGGAAGTAACAGTTGCTCTCACAGCCATCTGAACTAAACCTTTACTCAAAACATTGATCTGCTTTCTGTTACAACAATGATTCGCCCAGTCAAAGAAGCTCCAACGATCACGACTCAGCCCAAGTCTCACACTGCTTTCACTTTGGATGACGTCAATCTGGCCTGTGAGGCAACTGGAAACCCGACGCCCAGGTAAGTGTAAGCTCGCTTAGAACCCACATAGCAACATTCTGACGGCCCTCATCTGGCACATGTGGAAAGATGATCTGACACACATGCATTTTGGAATGCCAGCCCTTGGGTGGCTCACTCCTGTTGAGTTAGCCAAAAGCAAAGAAAAAATCCAGAACTGGACCTTCTCTGAGCCACACAATCTATGTATATTAAATATGGAGTCATCTCAGCCTTATAGGGCACCTATTATTAATAATTATATACACAGACATCCTACGACGACAACAACTTTAGACGCATTTGTTGTTGAATTGATTGACATCGACTGAAATGACTATTGTGACTATATGGAAACATTTATTATAGCTTATTCAGGGCAGTGGATTTTGCATGGAAACTTTAGACCAGCACTGTATATATTCCTTTGTTTTTTCTATCTTTGTCTTTATCTGCTGTAGTTTTGAGATGGTCTTTCTGTTCTTGTCTCCCATGGACAGTTTCCGTTGGGTCAAAGATGGAAAGCAGTTTGGGGAGGTTCTGCTGGGGTCTGGAATCCTGACAGCGGGTCTAGATGAGGAGCTGAGTTCGTATAATGGCTCGTACCGCTGCTATGCGGCGAACGAGCTGGGAACGGCCGTCTCAGACCTGGTGCACCTGATCACAGAGCGTGAGTCTGTCCTCAAGGAACATCTCACCGGCTCAGTGTCTGGAATGACTTGGTGCTCTAAATATTTGTTACTATCTCTGGTGTGCTTTACTCTGCATTATATGCCACCTTTCTGTATGCATGGGCTACCTGGTCACCTATCCTCATTTCCCAAGTGTCAAATGTGCAGCACCCTGCTTTCAGTCACTGATCTGGGTGTTTTAAAAGAATAAACCTAAAATTACATACGCTAAATCAAGCACAACAGACTTTATAACAATATACTATAACAACAAACATTATACACATACTAAGACTCAACCGTAAACAAGTCAACAGTATAGCTCAGAATAGATTGGCATGTATGCAATCCACCGATTTAAACCTACTGTGTTTAGGGACAAAAACAATGTCCAGGCAAGCAATTCCTGCTTGAGCGTTGGAAGGAACTGTGAAGATCACAGTTCTCTCAGGACCAATATCATCAAAGATTATTGACAGTAAGCATACAGTTTGGATAGACATTGGTATGATTCTGTTCTGGGCAGCCTAGGATGGATAAGAGAGGACTTTCTTAGGGTAAACAGAATAGAACCAACATAAATTTATTGCAAATATCAACAATGTTCAATAATTTATGACAACATAATTGGAGATAAGTGAATCTGATTCAAAGAAGAATATCAGAAGGCTAAGGTGGAATATCCTGACTGTGGACAAGAGGAGCTGGTGATAGAGGAGGGTAATTAGCTCCTGATCCACATGATAAAGCTGCTGAATAATACCTAGTGGACCTTATATAGGGATACTGTGATAGGCGTCATATCCCGATATGTAGACGTGGATCAGCTGAGAGTCAGGTGACGCGAGCTTGACTGATGTGACCTGCCGAAACTAACACTACACTTGATATCTACATAAAAGGCTGGATTGCTCATGAGGTCATAAAAACATTCCATTGAACAAAAAGGAAATCATCTGCATTTAATGAGAAAATATCACTTTACAAGTCAACATTTGTATATCTTAAGTCTCCCAAAACAATATTACAATGCAAATGTCCTAAACATTAAAATGGTTATTTGTTTAAAGTCTAGATTTTCCTGGAACTTATTAATAGTTAATTAAGGCAGCCGTGAGCATCGAGTTGGGGCTCTTCGATGAGCTGCACGCCACCACCGACCTTGCCCTCCGGGCGATGAAGGTGACCGTACACTCTCTGGGTCTAGTGATGTCCACAGCCGTGGTCCAGGAGAGACACCTCTGGCTGACATGAAGGAGTCCGAGCGGTCTCGGCTGCTCGACTCCCCCATGTCCCTGGCCGGCCTTTTTGGCATTTCAGTCGAGGACTTTGCCCAACAGTTCTCGACTGCACAAAAACAGACTGAGGCCATTAAAAATACCCTGCCCTGATGACCCGCAGCTGCCTCCATCCAGTCGGCCGGGCATGCGCCTCAGACTGTTCGCAGCCGAGGGCATCCTCCCATGACTCCCGCCCCTCCTGCCCAGTCCAAGCACAGCCTTCACCCGGGCCCGGTCATGGAGGAAGTCACAGGAAGACGCCCCAGCTCTCTCCTGCCCCACCCCCCGCCTAAACGCCGGGCCAAGCGGCGCTCCTGAGACCGACTGCTCTGGGATCATGAATGCTACGTCACAGGAGATGGTTTCCTTGTCCCGCTGCTCACCCACGGGTGGGCAGCACCCTGAATTGGTTAAAGAAAGAAGTAGCACACTAATTTCTGAGCACACAGAGTTCTTGGATGACACGGTGCTCTGTTCCCAAGCCGTACACACCTTGTCCTCCTCCTGTCCCAGAGTCAGATGACAGTGCGCGCCGTCCTCGGACCGTACCACTCTCATCCCCCTCTGTCACCAGCCCCCTTGCAGAGCAAACCCCTGCGGGACTTTCTTCCTCCCCTGGTCTCCTCTGTCAGGATGCCATCTGTGAACGGGCCAGTCATTACGATTCTCCCTCGTCACAGACCGTTCCTACGGTTTGCTTTCGAGGGACAGGCATACCAGTACATGGTTCTCCCTTTCGGGCTAGCCCTGTTTCCTCTCGTCTTCACGAAGGTCATCGAGGCAGCCCTTGTTCCCCTCCGGAAACACGGGGGTTGCATCCTGAATTACCTCAACGACTGGCTGATCCTAGCTCACTCTCGAGATCCGGTTTACGAACACAGGGATCTAGTGCTCCGGCACCTAGCTTGTCTGGGCCTTGGGTATGGATATCGACTCGGTCGCCATGTCCATGCAGCTTACAAACAAGTGTGCGCCGTCACTGCTGACTTGCCTGAGACAGTTCGAGGGCAAGAGTGTGGTTCCACTGAAACTTTTTCAGAGGTTCCTGGCGCATATGGCATCCACAGCTTCAGCAACGGCACTCGGATTGCTTCATATGAGACCACTTCAGCATTGGCTTCACGACCGAGTCCCAAGGTGGGCATGGCAACACTGCACTCTCCGAGTACCAGTTACTCCGACCCCGTGGAAGAACCTCAGTTTTCTACGGGCTGGTGTGTCCCTGGAACGAGCTTCCGGGCATGTTGTTGTAATGACAGATGCCTCTGCCATGGGCTGTGGTGCCATGTGCAATGGACGTGCTGTCGTGGGACAGGACCAGGACAGGACCTCAGCACCTATGGCACGTCAATTGCCTCGAGTTGCTGGCTGTAAAGCTCGCTCTGCCCCACTTCTGAGCCGTGCTCAAGAACCAGCATGTACTACTTCGAACAGACAATACTGCAACTGTAGCGTACAACAACCATCAAGGTGGTCTGCGCTCCCGCCGTATGTCACAATTTGTCATGACCTTATCGATGGTAAGTCTTTGGGGAAGCACGACCTGATTGTCAGGTTCCTGAGAGGAGCAAGGAGACTGAATCCTTCACGCCCACCCATCAAGAGGGTAGGGGACCTACACACATTCTCCATTGACGAAGCATGCCTGCCTGGAATTTTGGCCAGGTTACTTTACTCAGGTTTTTACTCAGGTTACTCTCTGAGTAGGGAACGGAGACGTTCCGTCTCCCTGCCACCTTCCGCTGTGCCACGGGGATTGCCGGGCCTCCGTCTTGGCTCCTCAGCAAAGAAACATGCCTGATTTGCGTTCAGCATCCTCCTTAATTACCTATGAGGTGAGGCGGAGTTACGCTATCTAAAATCTGCAGACCCATGGCATTTCTTTGCCATTGGATCTTTTTTATATTGACTGAAGCTGAGAGGCTTTCTAAGCGAAAATCCCATTCGTCGTCATCCGTTCCCTACCAAGGGAACAAGGGTTACATATACAGTATACGTAGGGTTACAGAGACAGTTTTTGTGATGACATATACATGACAGGACCCTTTGGATCAGTAGTGAGTTGAATTAACTGAACACTGAACATTCTTTACATAGACACATTAAAGTGTTATTTCTATTTCACAGCCATCCCAACCTTGGCCAGAGAGAGGAAGCAGAAACGAAGAAAGTTTGAGGAGGGAGAAAGCACAGTCCTCTACTGTAACCCCCCAGAGAGCTCTGACGCTCCCTTAATACACTGGATGGACAAGAGTAAATTTCCTAACAAGTCTTATCCTGGCTAACTAAATTACCCTGCATGACACTTTAATTGGTTGAACTAAATCACATTCCCATCTTTCTTTTTGTCAGATTTGAAACACATTCCTCTGAGTGAGCGGATGACCATAAGTCTGGACGGAAACCTGTACTTTGCCAACTTACTAGTCAATGACAGCAGAGAAGACTTCACCTGCCATGCCCAATACACCACTGCCAATGTCATCCTGCCTAAAGAGTCCATCGCCATCACCGTCACAGCCTGTGAGTGAACCTTCTTCTGCCAGTGATTAGAACACATTACACAGTTTATTTTATAACAGAACAACCTAGGGATGCTTTACAAGGCAGAACAAAAAGAAGGGGACTGAAGCATGCCCAAACAGGGAAAAAAGCATTGAAAAAGCATCAAAAATAGCATTCAAGTGATAAATTGCGGCAAATGGTGTATGTAGAACCAAAAGACAGAATTGTTCATTATTGACTAAAACACAGTCTGAGATTAACCTAAATTTATATTCCATATAATTGTCATAGAAATGCACAATTGACAGTAATTTTCATATGCGTTTTTTCGTATTCGTGATTCAGTGGTTCTGAATTGTCAAACACTATTCAAACTGCTTGCTACGAATGTGAAAAATGCAGAAAATTGAACCCGATCAGATTTTTTTTAATGACGGATGAAAGTTTCGGAGACAATGTGCAAGCGTGATTGACATAACCTGAGGTAGTATTTATTTTTTAACGTGCGGAAATTTCGGACGTGAATTTCGGACTCAGTGTACAATTGCCTTAAGCATAAGTATTCTGCTAACTTCTATAAATCTGTAAAAACACCATTAACACAAACATAATTGTGACAGATTACTGATATCCATTGTTGGGGAAAGTTAATTTCAAAAGTAATGTTTACAATATTGCATTAGCCTACTCCTTACGAAAGTGGCTAATTGCGTTAGTTAGTAACTTTTTGTGTAAAGTAATAACGTGCACAGCGGTATATCCGGTGAAGGCCTAAGGATGCTCGATAACTTCCGCCGATCGTAGAGTCCAATGCAATACCGAGAATTTATATTGAATTTTATCTTATGATCTTTTCTTATTAAATTATCTTATGAATTTTAACTTAACATTTAATTACTACAGGTTTGTGTAATATTCAGAGTTTGCCTTTCACAAATTTTATTAATTTGAAGGAATACTTAACCTGTTTTTTTTTTGTGAAAGTGAGATTCTCACATTTAGTCCAGACCTACAATGAGCATCACATTCACACTGAACGCATCTGCCGACTCAATCACGAGCCTCTCAACATGAGGACAGGAGAGAATCTCTTCTCTTCTCTATTCTCTCTATACATTGGGGAAACAAATTAACTTGAGTTACTTATTAGAAAACATAACTCAGGTATATTGTTGTAAATTTAAAAGTAATGTGTTACCCTACTAGTTTCTTCAAAAAAGTAACTCAATTTGTAATGTGTTACCCTCAACACTGCTGATTTGTTTTGAAATCATGGAGGTCCAAGCTTTAGTCTCCCAATGGTTAGTCCAGTTTATTTTTCAACTGTTCATGAGCAGGGATACTAAAATGCACAAGTACAATCTCTAGTTTTCATGAAGCCCAGACCTGATCTTAAGAATGAACTGGAAGGCCGACTTCAGGCCAGGATTCATTGCCCAGAACTTTGATTCTTACTTCACACTTGTTTAAATAAGTGTGGCAAAAACAGGCAATAAGACATCAAACATGTTGAACTTTCCCTTCATTTTTGGCGAAAGGGAACGCAAGAGAGCCTTTTGAAGTGGATAAAACTTAGTTGTGGGATTGAATGGTGTTCTTCTGTTTTCACAGCAAATTCAGTGGCGAAGAGCCGGCGGCCGCAGATGGTCCAGCCCGCAGGATCCCACAGCTCTTATCTGGTGCTCAGGGGCCAAACGCTGACTCTAGAGTGTATCCCAGAGGGCCTGTGAGTGTTCAGACAATCTCTTATCATACCTGCTGGGTTTAAAACAAACCACTGTTCAAATGAAATCTGCTGTACTGCACCTCTGATTATTATTACACTCACATTAACATGGGAATTCTGTCTTTTTCTGTTTTAAGGGCAATTCAAATGTTAGCTTTAATATCATATCATATTAAAATGTTACGTTTATGAACATGTTTACAGTACACTACAGACACTACATCTCTACCGTTGACACATCATGGAGTTATGTGGGTTGGAGATGTGTTGGGTTCCTCAAATGCTCAAGTTTTATTTCATCTTTCATTGACTTTGCGTTGGCTACTTGGGATTGAGAACCCGTAGTAACACTAAAGTGTTACTACATGATCTAGTCATAAATTTGTGAAACCACAAACTAAAGTCATTTCGGTAACGCTTCCTTTTACAGTCCAGTTACCCATGTAAATACTATGTACTTATTTTAGTAACTACAATTACTGG
>JAOTRC010000009.1:103434-119539 GCA_027497675.1 Cyprinella lutrensis | reverse complement strand
TTTTTAGGTCTAGTGTATATGTCTATGAGTGCCGAAGTGATTATGTCATTTTGTAGGACAACTCGGAAGCTAGCGGCGCATGGGTTCCCTTGATCGAAAAGCTATGCATTTTCCCCAGACTTTTGGAAAATCGTAAAAAATAAAATCTGTGTTTAATAAAGAGTTGTGACCCTTACACGTTTTGTCTATCAAGATAATCTTTACAAGTTAATCCAAAATGTATACATTTTAAAGCCTATGTAAAGTTTTTTAAAAGAAAAAAAAGACAATAAAGTTTAAAAAAAATCACAAGCAGGTTATAACTGTGTTCTATGTCATACATCAAAAGGTGAAAATATTTAGAGGCTTTGTTCACCGCAGACCTTATTTCAGGCGATTTAGCAAAAACCCATTCAAAAATCCCATAGACTTTTGAGCGAGGGAACCCGGAGTGCTAAAATGCTAACTCACTTCCTGCGTTTTGGCCTACAGATTGACGTCGTAACTTCGGCACTCTGTACACATGAGCATGACGTCACCATTTTCATAAATTCATAGTTTACACAGAGACTAGAAAGGTATCATTTTTTAAAATACTTGCACTTCGAATCCAGTTGGCTTTCAGGCTCCCAAAACAGTTGTTGCGTACGACCAAAACGCTTAAAAAGTTTTCCAGTTTTAGTTGAAAATGGAAATGGTGTTGTGTAAACACCTCAATTTCTGAGAAAATTTTGCAGGAAAAAAAGGTAAATTTTTTTGCGAGCATTGAAGGACAGCTCACACAGACATCAATGTCAAAGTTTCTGAGCACAAGTGAAATAGACTTTATTTGTCCTTACGTGAAACTCCTAATCGCGCAGATTCCTTGATTTCGGCCACAAAATTTGCCATCTCGTCAAATTTTCCACAATATTTTCTGGGGTTTTTGTAACCAGGCATTATTATCATTAGGCTTAAATAATAATATTCAATGGCCCGTCAGCTGAACATTCAATAAAGTAACATAGAACCCATTGAACAGAAGGTACATGCTTCATTTTAATTCGCAAAAAATAAATATGCTGTTGAAGATATATTCATTAAAAGAACGGTTAAAGAAATCACAATATTAATAATGGATATGTGCAGGAGTACACACCTGTGGCAGGTCCCAATGATACAGGGTCACTATGGGAGTGATATTATTTTCAAGCAGCTCATTAATAAGAACATCATAATACTTCAGTCCTTTCTCATTCACATGGTCAGCTGTAAACACACAAAAATGGAAGTCGAATTTAATGGGAATTTATTAACATCAAATGTCCTACCTGGAGCCAGCAGTACAGATACTTACACTTGATACCAGTTGGCATGATCCTGGGCCAGGAGATGGAGAACCGATAATGATTCAGATTCAGCTCTTTCATCAACATAATGTCATCCTATACAAGAAAATGAAGCAAAACATTGTTGCATTTCATCCCTGGGACATTTTCATAGTGAATCAGCATGACGAGAACCAACATGGGCACCTTGATTTTGTAGTATCCATCACACGAAGAGTCTCCAGTATCGTTCAAGAACGTCTTTCCCTTCTTATGAGTGAACACATCCCAGATGCTCAGTCCTTTCCCATCTTTGTCCCAGGCTCCTTCTGTCTGATAGGCTGAACCGCCGGCTCCCCACGAAAATCCTGACAAATAAACCAAAACAGTGAGGAACACGTCTTAAACATTCTTATTAGTCATTTTACTTATTTAACTTTTATTATTGATTACAGAGCCTTTGTGGCTAAGGAAAAGGGATCCGTATGGTATTGGTAGGACCGTACCATTTGGAAAAGTGCCATAATAGAAGGAGTCGTGGTTGTTCGCTGACCAGTCGAAGTCCTCAGCCGCAGACAGACACAACACCAGCACAAGCACATGACACACTCGTCCAATGCGGTGTGACCGCATCATATTCCAGCGCTCAGCGACTCTCTTCAGGACCACACTCTCCTGATCTGAGAGGTAGTTACCCTTTCACAAGACATGATTCAATGAATCACTATGATTGGAAACAATGTCTTTTGCTTAGTAATCAATGATCATACTGTTGATTTAAACATACCTCTCACAGAATCTGCATTGATCCCTGATGGAAGTGCCTTTAAAATCGATGAGAACTATCCTGGGGTTTGAAAGTTGACGTACAAAGTCTGTTACTGTTCAGCCTGGGTGGCAAAGCACTGTGCTGGACTAAAGGTGGTCCCATGACCTCAATGTAGACCCATAAGCCTTCCTATTGAGGGTCAATGGACTGTGATCACATTTTGCAACAGTGGACAGATCTCTTACAAACGAGGGTTTCACTCTGTAAGCAAAGTTAATGTTGGAGAGGCTGATACTCTTGTGTTTACTATAACAATGACAGCACATGGAGGGATAAATTGACCCAAAATATTACACAGCTGGTATCTAGGATCTTATTCTTACTCCAATATTATTATTACATAACCCGAAAGTGAAAACTGCCTCATCATTTACTCAACCTCATGCCGTTCCAAACCCGTAAGACTTTCGTTCATCTTCTGAACACAAGTGAAGATCTTTTTGATGAAATCTGAGAGCTTTCTGTCCATCGATTGTCAGCTACACAAGAGAGAATTTGACACTTCAAAAAGTTCATAAAGAGATCGTAAACTTAATCCATATGAATTGATTCATTCGGTTTAAGCCAAATTTTCTGAAGAGACTTGACCGTTTATACAATGAACAGATTGAATTTGGGCTTTTATTCCCATATAAACATTGATCACTGAACATGAACCGCTCAAGCGAACTGCGTAACACGAGAATGGACCTCATTGGTTCTTGAAGAAGCTCAAACGCACTGCGTAACATGAGAATGAACCTCATTGGTTCTTGAATAAGCTCAAACGCAACACGTAACACGAGAATGAACCTCATTGGTTCTTGAAGAAGCTCAAACGCACTGCGTAACACGAGAATGAACCTCATTGGTTCTTGAAGAAGCTCAAACGCACTGCGTAACACGAGAAAGAACCTCATTGGTTCTCGCATGTCAAAGCAATCTAATCTCTACTAAACTACTCAATTCATATGGATTACTTTTACGATATCTTTATGAACTTTTTGAAGCATCAAAGCAGTAGTTGTGTAGATGTCTATAGAAAGACTGAAAGCTCTTAGATTTCATATTTCTGAAGATGAATGAAAGTCTTGCAGGTTTGGAACGATAAGGGTGAGTGATTAATGACAGAATTTTCTTTTTTGGGTGAACTATCCCTTTAATTTGAATTGTCCATTGAAAATTGTGAGTAGTCCATTTATATATTTGTGGCATCATTTTTCCCCAGAGCTGCCCTTGCTCTTTTTTGTGAAGCGTAGCACATTGTTAACAGGTGTTTAGAAAATGCTGAATGCTCGTCGAGTTTTTACTGCGTTGCAGGTTCATGCTGTGTTTTGAAGTCTGTACCTCATTATATCATTCTTACTGGCCAACAGAGGAAATGCGGCAGTCTGATCATCATACTCGCCTTTATTAGCATGTACCAAGGGGTTAATGTAAAAATGTCATTCACACATCATAGATTTACATAAAGGCAACACCAAAACACCAAACCAAATCTGCATCACTCCAGGTCTATTAAGCCGAGGACCTTCAAAATCCGCAGAAAAGAGGTTGTTCTCTAAGAAAACATAGAAACTCTCTGTACATTAACAATGAAGTACCAAAAAGTTATAATACTGGCTCAGCTAGAACAATTGTCATGCCCATGCATACACAACCTATTCCACACACTCAGTCTAAATAGAAAAAATACCTCAACATGAACATGAACATACATAATACTTATCATCAGCTTCATAATCATAATGCATTCAATCTGAAATCAATACAATATTAAATAAAGCCTATACAGTACAGCATCACTTGGTAAACACCATGAAATAGGATTGGTGCAATCTTTAATTTATATGTATATAGAAATACATAAAGTGCAGGCTTGGCCAAGAGCACAGTTATAGGAGGAGTTCTATTTGTGCTACACATATTTCTGGAGGATTTTTATAGATGGTGAACCAACAGTTTATCTAACGCAACACCAATCTAAGACAGAGAGAGCCAGTTACAGTTTCTTTCAGCATGCCAAATGTGCAGATTACACACCTAAACACAGGAGTAAATGATAATGCTCTCTTTGTAGGCACAGTCAGTAGTCGTCGTTGTCTTCTTCCTCGTCTTCTAGCACCATATCAAGATCGTCATCTGCATCATCGTCATCGTCCTCTTCCTCCTCGTCGTCTTCTTCCATGTCATAGTCTGTTTGGGCACCCAATACTAGTTTGGTCTGGTTGATCTCGGTCTCATCATCCAGGTTGACTTCCACCTGTGCGTAAACAAATATAAATGTAATAAGAAAAAGACCTGAGCGATATAAAGGTCCTCATATTTAAAATAATAGTTCAGCCATTCAAGTTAGGGGTCAGTAAGATTTTTGTGTGTGCATTTGTGCGTTATTTACAGTAAAAACAGGTATATTATGAAATATTATTACCATTTTAAAATAAATGTTTTCTGTTTTAATATATCAAATTTATTCCTGTGATGACAAAGCTGCATTTTCTGCATCATTACTTCAGTCTTCAGTGTCACATGATCCTTCTAATAAGGAAATCATTGTAATATGCTGATTTTGTGCTTAAAAACATTTCTTATTTTTACAAATTCAAAAGAACAGTATTTATTTAGAACAGAAATCTTTTGTAACATTATAGATGTCCACTTTTGATCGATTTAATTTGTTTTAAACTGACATGTGTTTATTATTTATTTATTTATCATACTGATTGTGTCATGTGATCAATAATGAATATACAAGTTTGAATTTACTAGATCACAAATGAGAATTTAAGAGTTGTATGGGTCACTTTGCAGTATAAATCATTCAGTTTCGTTGTGTAAAAAAAGACCAATGGACATTCGCGAAAGAAAGAAAAAAATAATACCTCAAAACAACATTGATATAGAATATTTAAAAAATATATTTTATTCACTATAATTTACTATGTTTTTTTTTTTAATGTGTGAATATGTGGTATTTATTTACCTCCGGGACAGGGGCTTCATTTGGGCTTTCTTCGGTCTGAGCACTGATCATTGACTTCAGGGTCCCCTCCTCAAACTGATGAACATAAACAAAGACGATCAGTTTTATGCTCAAAGATCACAATGAAATATTTACATTACATTTACATCTTGCCTTAAGTCTGTTGAGCTGATCTTGCAGCATGACTTTTATTTTCAGAAGAGTCTCCTCTTCCTTCTTGAGCTCCTGAAGGCGACTCAGCATAGTGGACGAGTGTTTCTACAGCATTACTGAACACAAAAACACGAGACAATGTCTTTGTTCATTACAACAGGGCATGGCCTCAGATTTCAGACAAACATGCATTGCTCTATCTATATCAACTTCAAATTACAGTTAAACAATGTTGACATTAATTGCAAGATCAAATCATAGATGGAATTGCTTGGTTTGGGAGTACATCATGTTCCTGATCTCCAGTGGTTTACACAGGCTGCTGTTGCTTTTCTCTGGGAATTACACTGTCATTCCATTAGTTATCAAGCAAAATTATTATTTAGACAGTTCAACAGTCATCTTATTAATGCATCTAAATAGTTATTTTATTTAAAATTTCCTATGTAAAACAGTTTCCGACCCATCTTAGAATAATGTACCGTGTACAGTCAGCTCATTTAGCAAGAATGCTAGCGGAAATAAATACAGTTACAAGCAATTTATTTCTTTAACCCTTACTCGGTTTTTAGCCTCATAAACAAAACGACGTGACTTACTTTATTGGTTCAACACGCTCGGTGGAACATGCATGATTTCGATTAAACTGTTTATTTATTTTCTTCTCAACTCCACAGTTGTAGCATTCTGAAGAACATGTCACGCGCACTTTCAGCACGCATGCGCACAAAGCACGTGAAACTTCACAGTCTATGACCAGAATCATTTTGTGTGTGTGTGTGTGTGTGTATAGTATGGATAAACACACAATCACATAATAATGTCGGCACATCATTATATTTTGGATTATAAATTCTATTTTTAAATAAATGTATTTATTTATTATCAATTAATTTAATTAATTTATTTTAAAATATATTTTAATAGTCTTATTTTATATGTTGATAATAGTTTATATCACTTGCTCTCAAATATACATAAAAATGTAGGTATATGTTGGCTTCAGAAAAATTCTACTGTTCTTCAAATGAAATGTATTTTTCTTCTCCTTTTCTTCTTCTTCTAATTATTATTTACCTGTCTATTAAAACCGTTACAAATTTTACTCATCAATTTAGTATTATTATAACCATTTTATATTTAGTAAAACTTTTATATAGGCCTGTATTTCGTTTTTTATTTGTTTAATATTGTAGATATTTAAAAAAAATAATAACTTTAATAGGCTATATTTTAAATGTGTTTACAATGGTTTATATTTATCTTTTTAATCACACCTTATACTTTACTGACAATAATCAACTTATCACACAGCATCATGCATATTATGACACTCTGCAAGCAGCGCATTAGTGATGCCATGTGGTCAGTTTGAGGACAGGCGTTAAAATACCATAGTCCTATAAAAGAGGGCATTTTTGGAGACACATCAAAGTTTAAGTAATATTAAACAAACAGTATTCACGCAATTCATATTTATTCATTTTATGTATAGATAGATAACCTATATCTATATAGAGAGATAGCTGTAAACAGAGAGCATACGGTATACATTTCCATCTGTCCCCTTGTGTCCTCACCTGCATATGGAGATGTTTGAACTGGCAGGTGTCAACTTTACAGCACCAGGAAGCCTAATGCATTGCAAATGTAATACATGTTTCAATGCCAGCGCGCAAAACACGCACCCTGCTTTTTAGATGATTTGCACCACATTAAACATCTAAGCTGATATTATCCAATCATTGTCTGCATAGAGTGATACCATTAGAGGGCATTGTTCTTTTATTCAACTGCCTGATCTAATAAAACCTTCAGTGTCAGCTTGAAAGCAATGAATGGATGCTCAGAAGGGCATCCAAGATTATTTCTCCAGAACATTATTTATTAGGACTGTTTTTATGTATCACACACAAAACATATTATGCAGTGTCCTTATGCATGTTTTGCATTATGTGACTGGAATTACTTACAAAACATAAAAGGAAACCTTGCGTGATGTTCACAAACTTAAAGTCTTTATGCAACTTTTTTGGGAGATTTAAGCTACTTGTAGGCACCACCTCGACACATCAACCTGTCTAGGAGCCATGGACACGAGTTCGCACGTGCCCAAACAATTCCAAAAGAGGGGACATAAAGAAAACGCTCGTTTAAAGAAAACCCACATAAATCACAGATGGAACTCATTGATGTGAAGAAGAACATCTAAAAGCTCTCTTAATCAATCTCTCAAAATGTTAGGCGAGCCCATTAGGTTCTTTTATAGGATTCCTTGACTAAACCCATCCAGATGTGTACACTACACAGCATGTGAGCCCCACTGGACAGTGAACAAGACGTCTGAAAGATATTCCAGTCTGTTGCATAAATCATGTTATATCATGCTACATACTATAAATTGTTTTTAAATATATATATTTACTTTACATATTTACATACATCGAAATCGTCTACTATTGCGATTTCCCGTATATCTAACGTTAAATATGTCTGAAATCTCTGTGTAAACAATGCGTGACGTAGACGCGAGAGATCACTTCCGGCGTAAAGTCTCTGGAGGCGGTTCAGTTCGGTTCGACGGCTGTTAACAAGAGGTAAAAACTACACAACTACTGTTCGTTTTCTCACACAAACCACTCGTTTCGTGTCTTAGGCCATCTGTGTACTTACATTTACGAGCCATTACATCATGTTTAATTTTGACTTCTCTGTGCATGCTCTTTGAGGTGGACCCCCTAAAACTGCATTATTTGACTGACAGACAACATCGGTTTAACCGAAAAATGTCAAAATTGAAAATACTGTGGAAACAAAGACACCTACATGTTGGATGCGCTTGAGGTAAGCTAAAACATCTTAAAAATTAATTTAAAAGTGAACTATCCCTCAACTGTCATTAGAGTATTAGTAGACTGTCAGCTTAATATTTGCTAACACTTTATTTTGTTGGTCCCTCAACAGACATTCAGCTGACTAAGTAACTTGGCGACTACTAGTAAACTTATCTCCTAACCCAAAGCCTAACACGTAACCATAACCTAACAGTCTACTGACAGTCTACTATAATATACTAATACTCTAATGAGAGTTGCTTGACATGTAGTTGAAAAGTTACTTATAATTTATAGAACATCTAAAGTGACTATCGAAATTAAAGTGTAACCATTGGTTCTGGTGTAGTTATTCATTAACAAAGGAACCATATTCTAAAGTGTTACCGTATATTTTTGTATATTTTTCTATTTTCTCGAAAACGACAAATGTTACCCACATTGCATTGTTTTCCATGGTATATTACTGTTTTGATGGTAAGTGATCTTTTGCTGTTAGAATTTGGCCATTTTTTGTACGGCAAGGTTTAACAGCGTTGACTAGTTATTCGTCGTTCTTGTGAATTATTATTATTAGAAAAATAGAAGCAGATTATTAGTATTAATGGCACTTTGCAGATCTCAATTCCTTTCCTACCATTGGAAAGGGATCAGTAGGCTCATATCTCTCAGAATATAGGATCATTTAACTAGCAAGAAGTCTTGTTAGGGATCCCTTTGATAACTAATAACTATTCCTCTGATTAAGACCGACTCCAGAAGTACAGTGGGAAAAGATGGACAGCCCTCTCTCTCCCAGCCACGTGGAGGAGCTGCACCACGGCCGATGGCTGAAGATCGAGAGCGTGTTGGAGACGGATGATGGCGAGTACGTCTGCACCGCCACAAACAGCCAGGGCTCCATCAGGCATCACTACACCGTCACAGTCGAGGGTAAGACACACACTGGCCTTTATGCACATCTGATATCTGCTTACTATAGTAATAAAAGTGCATTACTTACACTGTTGGACCTTACCAGGTTTTACGGTAAATGTAACTGTACAGTTGTTTACTGTAATCTATAACATGTATTTTACTGTAAAAATTCACTAAATTAAAATTTTGAGTGAACTAATTTCGCTTGCAGAAACCGACCGCCTTAAATTGACCAACTGGCATTTAATAGTGTTAAACCTGCAGTTGGTAACTTTTGAGAAAACGTTGACTTAACCTGAAAATTTGAACACTGGGGATTTTGCTGTGTAGGAAATTACTAGTCATCCAAATTTTATATCAGCTATGCATTCTGTTAATTTTGTGAATTAGTGCGTTTTGTCAAGGGCGAAGAAATATGGAGCTGAGTGTCTTCTGCATAAGAGTGAAAACTAATGCCATGTTTCCTAATGATATCTATAAGGGTACCATGTACAGAGTGAATAGGATCGGTCCTAGTACTGAGCCTTGTGGTACGCCATACTGAACTTGTGACCAATAAAACATTTGTTTACTGCTATAAAGTGATAACTGTCAGATAAGAATGATTTAAACCATGCTAATGTAATTCCACTATTTTTTTCCACACAAAAAACACAACAAATCTCAACAATGGTGCCAATAGAAAAAGACCCTTCAGCTGCAGTGCATGCTGGGAGTTGTGTGCTCTTCTATAACCGAGCATACATCTACATAAATCTTTTGATTGTCACCATTGTTGAGATAAATATTCTGATTGTTGATGTCTGTATTTCTCTCAGTTCAAAATGTTTAATGCACAATACGATCCCTCAAAATAATAGATTAATGAAACTTTGCTGAATTTCATGCTGTAGAATCACAGAGCTTCTAAATCAATAAAAATAAAATTGAAGACACATGGAATTAAAGATTAGACACAGGATGAGATCAGTGAATTAAGTGAGTCCAGAATGATTATGGCATCGCCAAAACACCTGATCAACTTCCTCTTGGCTTGGCCCTAACAACTGCACTCTACAAAAATACAGTTACAGCAACCAGTGAGAGTTTAACGATAAAACCTGCTTGTTAGGTGTTCATCAGGGTCTGAATTGACTCATTTGTTTTCATTCACTCAGTCAAGTGGACTATATTAGTGAACCAATGTTGGGGATAGTGAATGAGTGTATTGGGTGTGATTTGGAACACACGCTGTTAATTCAGAGTATACTTCCGTGGGCTACATTCTTGAAAACAAATATTACCCACAATGCATTGTTTTCTACAGTATAGATTTACAGTATGGTATTTCTACAGTATAGTTTTAATGAAAAATCCAGTCACTGTCAAAGTTTTACTGTGAACCATAAAAGTTAATGAAATGAAAATAACAGAAGAGAATGAAGTCGTGTTTTAAAAACTACACTGACTAACAAAATTAAAGTACTGATCTCGTCACGGTCACCCTGGTTTTGAAAAGTATGAAAGTTTGGTTTTGATGGTTTGCAGCTGCTCCGTACTGGACCAGGTTGCCTGATGACCAGCTGTACGCCCCAGGAGAGACTGTCCGACTGCAGTGTCAGGCTGATGGGATACCAACCCCAATCATAACATGGAGTATCAATGGAGTTCCTATCACAGGTACACAAAACGCTCCATTTCATCTCTTCATCTACACTGTTAGACCCTCCCAGGCTTTATTCCAGTAAAACACTGGCAACACATGTAAAAACTGCCATGTATGCACTAACATCTATAATGCACTAGTGATGTGAGCAAAATATTACTATGAACTAATTTAATTTGAGACCACTGAATAATATTGTAAATAAAGACCATTGGACCAGCAGCTACACAGTCACCGCTGTTAAATAAAGCAACAAGCAGTATATCATCAGTCAACTGGACTGGACACAGTCTTTTGAAAAGTGTCCGTTTATTCTCTCTATTTCGTAATCTGCCTCTGTGAGAGCTGGTATCAGATAACTTCACGTGAATCGTTGTAGTTAAACGAATGGATAATCACAATGCTGAAATTACAGTACAAATTTAGAACTGAAACAAATGGAGGCTTCTGACAATGTTTCTCCTTGTAGACCTAAAGGCTTCTGTTGTTGTGTGTTGTAGAGACGGATTTGGACCCCAGACGGCAAGTGAGTTCTGGGACTCTGATCCTGAATAAAGTTCAGTACAGCGATACAGCGGTCTATCAGTGCATGGCCACCAATAAACACGGCAATATCCTGGTCAACACACACATCCATGTTGTTGGTGAGTGTTCTAGGTGTAAACTCTGATCAAATGCAGTTTGATTATTAGTGTATCTTCACTCGACGCGGTAGAAAGATGGGGAATGATGTCACTCCAGAAAGAGTTCAAATGATGTAATGTGTGCTTAAAAAGGAGTGGAGCGTCATTTCGTACCAACATAACAACATACTGATTGTATTTGGTGAGATATATTTCTATAACGGTTGTACCCGGCCTTGTGTTGGTCAGAGCTGCCTCCTCAGATCCTGACGGCGGACGGGCTCATGTACGTTACCACAGCGGGGAAAACCGCCCAGCTGGAGTGCCGGACCTTCGGTTCCCCGCTACCCAGAGTGGACTGGTGAGGACTGCTGTTCAATATTTTATCAAAACGCTTAGAAGATTATATATATCATCGCTATGTAGTTTTCGCTTAACTCTTTCCCCGCCTTTTTTGATCATTTTCACAAACACATCATGGCCCTCAGATTATTTTTTATGACTGAAAAATAAATAAAAAAATAATTTTATGATCTGAACATGCAACTTGAATGTGTGTAAGTGTCACATAAAAACAAAATTTGGGGCAAAAAGCTGAGGGAATCAAGTTTTTGTCAAAAACTACATCCAGTCCTGGGTCAACATTTCATTCTTCAACATTAGGCAGTTTTGATTAATATGCTTTTTAGCTTTTTTTTTTTTTTACAAATGCACATGATTACACATGAGATGGCCTGTTCCTGCATCTCCTTCTCCTGTGATTTGATTAGGAGATTCAGAACTCTTTCAGAAGATGTGTCATAGCGCCCCCTACCGTATAACAGTAAAAACACGGAGAGTCAGAAAATTTCTCACGAATGAAAGAAATTTTCGTCAATGGTGATGGAAGAATTAAATTATGATTCTAAATCCATGCTGAGCAGAACTTTATGCAGAGTTTTACAATATCAATTATACAATGATTCCTTTATATTTGTATCATTAAAATAAAAAATGTTTACATGTGGAGAAACTTACAACTAAGACAAGTGGAGCAGAAACATTTGAGAAAGATGAATGCCCTATTAATAAAGCAGACTGTGTGGGTTTTTGAGGTTTGTCTACAAATAAATATAAGTGATGTTGTCGTGTGTGTTTAATCCAGTGTGAATGTTAATGTTTGCAGGGAGATTGTAGATGCTGGTCCAGCTCTTGCTAATCCTAAAATGTCTCAGATGGCCAATGGAAGTCTTCAGATCAGTAGCGTGAGCAAAGAGGACAGCAAAATGTACAAATGCTCAGTGGGAGACAGCAACACGAGCATCATTGCTGAGCTGAATGTCTTGAGTAAGTGTTTAAATCATCATATACAGACCATATCAATATACACAGATTGTGTGGCTCAGAAGGTCCAGTTCTGGATTATCTATTTGCTCTTGGCTGACATGTGGCATTGCTATGGCCTGCTTGTGGCCCAGATCTGGCAAACAGGAGTGAGCCACCCATTCCACGCTGCATGTGGGCCAGATCACCTTCTTACATGGGCCAGATCTGGGCCGTCACAATGGGTAGGCTACTGTTGTAGATGATGCCTTTTTCTAAATTACTGGCAATAGTTTGTGCAGTAATTTAGAGTCGGTTAATGTTAAAGTAATAGGTCACGCCAACAAAAGCCAATAACAATAGATTTGAAATGCATGGAGATGTTTCCACAGGGAGGGAAGAAGTCCTTAAGAAATCTGCTGAACACTCATGTTCACAAACATACATTTCTCACCACACGATCCATCCCTGACACATTTCATCTCGTATATGCTATTGTGCCACAGTATGGAAGTAAAATGAGTCATGAATGTCTTTTCATGTCTCCAGACAGAACTAAGATTGTAGACCCTCCCCAGGATCTCCGAGTTGTACGTGGAAATGAGGCTGTTTTGCAGTGCAAATATACAGTGGATCACATGTTTAAAGATCCCACAGTTCAGTGGAAGAAGGACGGACACAAGATCACATCTTCTGATAAGTAATCACACAATTTAAAATCTACCAACCTCGTCAATTGATAGCGCACGTTTTCTGTTGACTCTGTTCTTGTTTCTTTAATATTGAGTATAATATTGTGTAAAAGACATTTAAATGTAGTCATTATTATTTGCATTAATTCAATGGGACAATATGTAAGATCTTTGGATAAAATAACATTTATAGACAGAACATGAATCATTGTTATATAGTTAATACTGTGAATTGCTTATTTTCTTGATTTACTGCAAGTGCCATGTTTTTACCCTGCCTTAGAGAAGAGTATTATTTTGACAAGTGGCTAAGATAACATAATCAGATCCAGCTTTATTTTTAGTAACAGTAATGTAGCATTTTCTCCAACATACAATGTTTTAAAATGAAATGCATGCCATTCAGCAACAAAAGCCATCCCAGACATCCAGACTAACTTTTCCACTGGTTGCACTGGTGCTACCAACTTTCTTAGTTGGTCGCACCAGCATATGATTTGGTCGCACTTTTTTTTTTTTTTACCAAATGTCATGGGATTAATCGATGCATGCTGATGATTGTTTATAATGGACCAAAGCTTCTGTAGCAAAGGTAATAATAATTAATAATTAATAATAATGTAATAATTATCATTGCCAAATTTCAGGATTTTAATGGATTTTGGACAGTAATTTTAATTTGTAATTTTAAGCATTTTACTGACAGGTTTATAGTTATACCAAAAATCAGAAATCTCACACTCCTTACCTTCTGCATTTTAGAAGCATTTCCTTTTCCTCAGTCGAACGATTACTCTCATCTAACCGCTGAAAAGATGTAGGAAGGGGCTCGATATTTCGCGAGACCTTTTAATTTTTATAAGCCTTAATTTGTGAATTCGTAATTGGCGTGTTTCACCTTCAGTGTACATTGCGTGTGACGTCTACGTTCGTCAATAAATAAACTGCACGTGTCTTGCGGAAGAACACTGTTGCCGGAGCTACTTCTCTCCGTTAACGTCTATGGCGAGTCACGCAGGCACTGGGCAACTCCGCACCCGAGTCGACCTCAATAAAATAGTCCGAATATAAACACTTATTATAGGCGTATCGTAGTGATTCAGGATAAATTAAAAACACGGTTTGGAAAATGGATTCATGACGTAGCCTACTCGTTCATTTTGAACGTAAGTTACGGACTGCAGCACTCAGCTGATATAACGGCGTTCTGCCGCGAGCGTCCACTCGCACATATGCGACCACATACAATTTTAACTCGCACATTCTCAAAAAACGGTCGCAGCCTGGAACCCTGAATCTGCAATAATACTGCAAGTGCTGTGACAAAACACAACTCAATTCTTTCCTAAATAAAATTGTTATTTTGTGACAATGAGATGATGCAACTAGCCTGATGCAGACAGATTCCCAAAATGATACAATTTTCTAAGTAAAAAGTTGCTTACAATTTAGCTTAATGTTTATACAATTTTCTACAAACATTTTGATCAAATTACTCTGTTTCACGCAGTGTAACTTAAGCAACCAGTAATAAAAAATGTGCATGTTGATCATACGAAACTGATTTGACATGCAAAGGGTATTAAAATATTAGCCTAATACTATTTTAAAGTAAAATTTGATTTACAAATAATAATAATAATCAGATCTACTTACTTGTGCCAACATTTCCAACAAGAAAGTTATAGGCTACTTGAAGTTTATACTTTGCTAAAAAAAAAAAACGCAACATAAATATATACCCCAAAGAAAAAAAAAATAACCTAGAATAACAGAAAATAAATATTTAAATTAAATTAAATAAAACTAAAATCATGCAATTTGATAAATAATCAATCAAGCCTTGTATTGTAGCTGTTTTTTGTAATCTCTGTACAGTTACATCTTTTTTTCTTTAAAGAACTGAAAACATTTTGATAATGGAATTGTGTCATTTTAATATATTTAAAATAACTTAAGCTACATATGTACTTTTAATATATAATTTTACCCTTCATCTATTTATGATTCATTTGAGCTCACGGAACCATCTGTTGCGGAACCGCTGGCCCGTGCTGAAGTGACCCCGCTCAGCCCGACTCTCTGCCAGAACCGACCCGGACCACACAGCAAGCTGCTCCACATTTCATCACAACACCTTCCCCAAACTTCCGAGTTAAATGGGTCTATCTTTCAAACCAAGGGACCTGCTATTCTGAAGTTGTTTTAACTGCTACATATACTCCAAATAGAATAATATAGTGCAAACTAAAATCATTGCTGTAAACATTTTGACAAGCCAAAACAAACCGCAGGCAAACAAAAGGGAAAGTAGGCTACTGCCACACACTTGTCCTACTCACTTTTTGCGTAAAGCATCCAGTCACCCACAGTAGGCAGACTGTCATGTACAACCCCGTCCTTGTCAATCCTCGAAGCCCCATTTTAGTCATTTCAGCTCGGCCAGAGACACACGCGGGACTCGTCCTCTCACTCTCTCCATTCACCTGAGGGAACGCGCCTTCATAAAGCGTGGACACGCACGCAAACTACAGCGGAGGTCTGGCGTTGCGCGTTCACGACTACCGCACAGATCAAATAGACATCAGCAGGGAGAGTGAGTGAGAGAGAGAATGGGAACACTTAATGCCATTGCACAATACTTTAGGGAGTGGAATTAACTTAATCTACGTTCTAAAATGCAAGAGATTTTGTTTTAATAGAGGATTTCATTGTGCGGCCAGCTCGGAGCAGTCACTGGCTCTTTGCATATTTCTTTTTAAACTTGTAGCAAATCTTTCCTTTTATTTCTATCTATCTATCTATCTATCTATCTATCTATCTATCTATCTATCTATCTATCTATCTATCTATCTATCTAT
>JAOTRC010000008.1:29588582-29601455 GCA_027497675.1 Cyprinella lutrensis | reverse complement strand
GTTTTCATAGAATCAGGAAGTAAACCGCTCGTTCAGGGGACAGAGGAGAGCGCGGCTGACGATAAAGGTGAAGTTTAGGAAAAATAAGACTTTTTAAAAAAGAAAAAACACAAATACATGTTATATTGCACCCCATAAACATAATCAAGCAAAGAAAAAAAGCAGTGAACCCCCCCCCCCCTTTAAGCCTTTATTTATGTTATGTTTTCTTTGTATTAATTGTGTTTTGTGATACATGTGATTATATTATTATGCATCATAATATGTTAGCTTTTCAACCCAAGACAAATTTCTATCACTGGTTGATAGATAAAGTTTCTTTAATTTTTAATGTCTGTGGGCCGGCAACATTTACAGCAGGCAGAGAAATATATTAAAGAAGAGCTGCACTCCATGATCCGACTGTTAGCCCTGAGCTAACAGTTTGTTTGACACTTGATGCAAATATATTATTTGTTTGTGTTTTCTGAAAGAGATCATGGAAAACCGTTGTAAAATGAGGGTATTTTTGAATTAAGTGGGAATGAGTTTGAAAACTGGGGAAGTGAATGAAATGTTTTGAGAACTGAATGAACGGTTTGGGGAATTGTGCCAAATAACTCAGTTATAGTGTGTTAGCAGTCGAGAAAAAACGTAATCACAAAATGAATGCGTTAAAGTTCCAGCCATATATTTGCATTTGTTAATTGATAAATGTAGTAAACACTGAAGCGATCTGATTGGCTGCAGGATCAGCGGAGTCCAATCAGCCTTGAGGTGATGATGTGTAAAGGACCTCTACCTGAAAAAGCTGAAATCAAATGAATACAAGGGAACTGATTCACATAATACTTTATTAGAATGATAAGGATTGAGCAGATAGAGGTGTTTTCCACACGTCATCACATGGGCCGCTCCCGGGGGCGAGTGACGAACTGCCACCACAGCGGAGGAAGATCCCCTTCCCTGCGGGCCGGAGGAAGAGCCTCAGATTTAGGGCCCTCAGCCGGGGTTTCAGCCTGAAGCTGCTGGACCTGCAGAACAAGAAGATCCAGCATTACTGGGGTCACTGGGAGGATCCAGCATCCCCCAGTGACCCCAGCAAAAGTATTTTTTAAAAAGAGAAGTAATCCTTTAAGGGTGGCCTGAGCTGGTGTTTCCAGTCTGACCCATTCGCATGTGTATGAATGTAAGTCAGTGGAAGGTAGGGCTGTAACGGTACATGTATTGGTATTGAACCGTTTCAGTTCGAGGCTTCCGGTTCGGTACGGATACAAACCGAACGATTGCTTGGACCATTTTTCCTGCCTGCAAAATTCGCTCTGACGCGGCCAACACAATGTTGCACAACATCAAATGGCAAATGTAATGAAAACAGAGCGAAACTGCGCTACTCGCTATGTGCTTCATGGATCGTTTATCAGTTCGGACCAGCAACATCTGTGCAGCGCGAGCCGATCTCCATCAAGCAACACTGTCACCACACCGAGATCCGGTAAAGAAAACATTTGAGTTCATCACTGAGGTAATAACATCGCTGCGATAACTAGTGAGAAGCATTCACATTTCTCCGTTATTAACCGTAGATCTCTATTAGAACAAACAGCGCTGTCATGGAAACCAGGAGAAACACTGTGCCGTGAATAAACTAGTAACACTTTACGTCCACAGACCAGCAACATTCACCATGGATTTAATATAGTAACACTAACTGGAACCAGTTTGGCTGGAATGGTGAAATGCTTTCAAGTACTTCACACATCTTTTTCCAGCACTTCAAAATTCAAATATTATATAAATAAATATATATTTAAATGTTATTTTTAATGTGATGACCAAAACATTATTTGTTCATCCTTCACAGATGAGCCCCATTTATAAACCTGAAAGTTTCAAGATCTAGGAAAACTCAAAATCTTTTTTCTTTGAACAAATAGGACATTTCTGTGGCGTTTCCGTCCGTGTGAACCGAATGTGGACGCAAGAGTTACGCTTCACTTGAGACTGTTGTGTGTAAAATGAGCGTTTCATTTTTATATATAAATAAATAAAGAAGAAGTTGAATGGCAGAGTATCTGTTTTAAAAGCCAAACCCAGACAATTAAAGGCAGGTTTAATCTTCTGCAGTACAAATGGATTATGAGAGTTTACATACGTCATCTAGAGATAGGACCTTTATATCATTGCTTATGGAAGCCTCCCCAAGTTCAACTTTTTTGTGAAAGGGTTTTGCATCACTGGTGGTGAAACAATTTCCCCAAATGTACTAAACTTTGCATATTTACTATTTTCCCTGTAACTTGAACTTTAACTAGATAAGCAACTGTTGATCTTCTGCTTATTACAAGCAAAATTATAGTCGCCATTGGAAAGACACAGAAAGCCCTATTTCTGTAAAACAAAGTTTACAGAAATTGTCTTATGCTTGGTTTCGGAAAAACTCACATATATTAACGGAAAACCTGAAAAGTTTTTTCAAAGTATGGAATCCCTTATATTTCCCAAATATGTTATTGTTTGTGTAACCTGTCTTATAATGAACCAATTCTGATATTAAAGTACCACTGTTTTGACAGTGTGTATGTGCACAGTTATGGTCAGAAATATTGGCGCCCCTTGTAAATATGATCAAAGATGGCTGTAAATAATAAATCTGCATTGTTTATCCTTAATTTAAACATTCATTTAAAATAAATGCACAAAAAAAACAGACTTTTGTTGAAATGTAAGAACTGAAAGTGTGTTGGGGGTGGGGTGAATCACATTATGAAATAAATATTTTTCTCAAAGTCATAATCATTGGCATTGCTAGAGTAGAATATCTCTTAAGTATATTCCCATTAATGTTTATTTTTTAAACACACCAGGGTGACTAGGAACATTAAATTGTCTAGACATATCTTCTGTTCCACAGGAGTATAAATGAGGAACCCCAAAGGGCAAATTCCCTAAATGGAGTGAAACCAAAGAATATAGATCTGTAGCAAAAAGGTTGTTGAGCATCACACAATAGAAAGTGTTGTAAGAAAAGAGCTCCACATTTCCACCATCAGGGCAACAAGCCTACTAAAGATCAACTCCAGATGTTCTGAGTCCGCCAGGAAGAGGACGAGTATCTGTATGGTCTTAATGCACTTTCAGAGGCCAAAGTCTCTGATTGGACCCCTGACTAGGGCTGGGATGGTATGAACATTTCATATCACGATCATAGTGTCCAAAATTATCGTGATTATCAGTATATTATCACAGTTTAGTTCAAATGAGATGAGAGTATTCAAAAAGACCTGATGCTCACACTGAAAACATTTCAACAAGTTTTATCTGAAAATCAACAAACACCAAATAAAGGAGCAGCTCTATGCAGTTTTCTAAGCAAGACTCTATTCTGTGGCATTTCCTTAACAACGCATTATTACGTGGTCCAAAATAACAGCGCATTATTACACAGCGCACATCCATTCACACCGGACGCTAATTGTTTCATTCAAATACAGCTTGCCGTCTGGCGTCTCCTGTTTTTGATTGTATTGAAAATTATATCAGTTTTTAATGATTGTTTACAGTTTGATAATATTTTTGTGATCATTTTGTCTGGACGATTGTTTTGTACGCTGCACAAAATGGATTTATAATGGTGTAAGATTTAAAACAATCTCAATTCAATATCCCTGTATTTATGTGGTAAAAATAAACACTCTTAATAATAGTCTGGTTTGAAGTTGTTCGTTTTTAGCTCAAAGACAAAATATTTCAACTCAAAACAACATTTTGTGCCCAATTATTTCCCAGACGTAGTTTTGGTATTGAGGTCGAGGTTAACTTGTCTTGTGTTGGGTATGGGTGATGGTCACACAAGACGATCGGCAGATCTGCAGTGTTTCTATCACAGAGACTTTCTGTTCGGCAGAGGGTGACCATCCTCCATCAAGATCTCCCAGGACTTTTGTAAAAGCCAAAATATGACCACACCTCAGATTTGGTCAGATCTTTGATCATACTTATCAGATGTGCCGATATTTCTGAGCACAACTGTATAGTACAGCCGTTAGTCGTTTTTGCTTTGTTTTTTTTTTATCTCCTGTTTATTTTTTTCCCCAAAAATCAATAAAGGCAGGTTTAAATATAAATATATTGGCATTGCCATAAAAAAAAATTCAGTTGACCACCATTCTTAAGCTGACAGTCCTGTGAACCACTTGTGTTTCTGAGTTTTATGTTTGCATGTAGAGATTAATAATCCATTTTGCCTATATATTTACTTCTGATATTTCAGCATTTTCCTCAAATATTGACCTAACTCTGTTTTTAATAAAGGGCACCACCTGGTGGGGGTTCAGGATTTGCACAGTGTTCAATTGACAGTGTTCACGGCACCGTAACTTGAGTTGCTTTATTTAATAAACTACTCAGTGATCAATCAAAGCGGACCCAAAGACACTTAAGGGCCTTGGACAAGTGCATGATGGGAAAATTCCATCAAGCTTATCTACTGCTTGATTACCAACATTCTTCAAAATCTGATCTTCTGTGTTCAGCAGAAGAAAGAAACTCAAACAGGGATGGATCAACTAAATATAAATGATGACAGACGTTTCACTTGTTTCAAACTGTCCCTTTAAGAATGCGCATGTAAACAAAGTCAGCGTCGCGTTGATTTTGTCTCCTCTTACGAGGCATTGCTTTACAAATAATGTTGTGAAATGAATCATTTATACTAACTGCAATATTTCACACAAAAAATATTTTAAAATGTGTATATAATGACTTATAGACGTAAGTGATGAAGTGGCAAAGGTGTAAAGCATGCGGTGTGATGTGTGTGAGGAGAAGCACCTCTCGATCCCAGCTCTGAGCCCGAAGCTTCTTCCACTGCTCCCTCTTAGCAAAGTAATCCGGATACATGGCTTTCTCCGACGGGTGCCAGTGATCCAGACACCATTCAGGGACCTGGAGAAGAACAGACAATCAGGAGAACCAGGAGAACAGGGAAAACAGTTATATTGAGCACAGATCCACACTTAAAAAATCCATTGGGAATAGTAGATCATCCGGGGCCTTCCGGCACGTGATCTTCAACACACTGAGCTTTTTTGAGTTTGAGACACTCCACGCATGACAGCTCATGAGCATCAGCGTTTGCTGTGAACGGAGCCACTCTGAGACGCGAGGCCTACACGTACACGATTACAGCGCATGAACATTAAACATGCAGGACATTTATTTCATTGATTTCCCAATAGAATTATGCTTTAGTATGCTTTAGTATGGTTTTAATAGACTGTGCAGTCAAATAACGCGGTTCATGGATTCTCAACGATGGAGCGCGCCCGTATTACGCCGGTTACTGGACACAGGTGAATTACAGTCGAGGACTTTTAAAAATCGACTACCCTACTATCAAGACATTTGTCTCCCACTGGTAACATCTTCCTCTGCAGAACCTCTCCACAGTAAACCCTGTAGCACTCGTATTAGCGAAGCGCTAGCCCCGTCACCCACCTTGTAGCACTCGTAGCGCTCGTAGGACGTCCCTCCAGGGGAGTCGGGGAACAGGTAGGGCTGCGGGTGCTGGTGGGTCCAGAACTCCTCTTCTCCAGCCTTCAGCATCAGCGTGGCCTTCACCAGGTCCTTCTCATGCTTGTTCTCATCGAAGCGCGCTCGCATCAGACACGCGTAGAACCGATATTTATCCCTGAAAGAGAACAGCACAAATAATTATCCGCATTTTCGCCTGTTTCGTTAATTTCCTATGGTGGCCTTTTGACCGTGAAGACCAGAGTGACTTTTCACCACCAATCAGACTTTTCAAATCATGCCCAACTTTTATTTGTGTCCGTGTACGAGTTTCATACCGTTCCGATGAAGTTACGATTTTTAAAACTTCAAAAATGTACAATTTGTTGGTCAAAAGTGACAGAAGAGCACCATTTGCCAATTTGCCACAACTGAGCGCGGAATGAATGATGGTCTGCTTTTATGTCATTTTTCCTTTTTTGTTAAAAATATTCATAAATGTATGAGCTAAAACATGAAACACTGATATTCCGATCGTCAAAGATGTGCAAGTGGATGGGTTTTGTTGTTTGAACATCTTTATAACAATCGCGTTAGTAGTTTTCTACAATCTCAATAAATCATCTGCACTGTCTCAGGACGAGCGGTTCTCGAAGATTCAGCGCTTTGTGACGTAGAATTGAGCAAGAAGACATTTTGAGTTTGATTTCAATACATTTAAATGCCTCCTCTGCATGGATAGAAAATTCTTATATTACAAGACACAAATTCAGATAGGCTCCTCAGAGGTTCCTCCAGATGTTTTATTAGGACAGATTTCAAAAATAATGAATGAAATAATGATAAAGATAATGTCTTCTGTATTAGAAAAATAAATATATAAATAACTGAAAGAAATGCCTCCAAATGTAACAAAAAAAGCTCTCACAAAATTACAAAAACGAACTAACAAAATCTATTTATATCTTTAGTTCTCATCCTCTTTATCCTGTTTTTCTTCCTCATCCTCCTTGTTTGCCCATCTATATTTTGCTGTAGAACTGATCTTTCCCAGCAGTTTTTTTTTTGAAAACCAGGACATTTTAATCACTTAAAAAAAACAGGACAGGACGTGTAAAACAGGACATGTGTGACGCACAGTTGAGATGTTGCCCAGATAAACACACAGCACCAGTTGTCGGATGAATAGACGCACGAGAGACGAGAGTTGTCGTATTTCCCCTCGTTTAATTAAACCACTCAAACTTACACTCGTCCTCATACATGGGGATCGAGCCAGAAAAAAACACAAACAAACCAACTCTGGTCACAATATAAAAATAAAATAAAAGAAAGAATACAGAGTCGGCAGAGCGGTTATCTCCTCTCCTCACTGGTCTAAATCTAACTGACACTACACACACTATCCACAGTTCTCATCTCAAATCAGATTTCTATAAAGCACAAAGTGACCGTTTCACATGTCCAGGGAAAACAGGACTGTTGGTCACCCTATACTATAATCACAGAAATACTAATATAAAAAATAATCAATATCGATATCGACCGATATGAAACACTGATATCGTGATACAGTTTTTAGCCGTATCGCCCAGCTCTAGTCTAGAAAGCTAAAAAATTCACATTTCTTCTACATAAATTACCCATTTTAAATACACATTCATCTTTCCAGACGTGGGGTGACCCTTTAATAGCAAATAATTTATCAGGGTCGGGTTTTATTTACATCGTTTGATTTTTTTGTGTTTGATATTTATTCAAGTGCATTATTTTGTCAACAGAGACATTGCTTTTATTGTTTTTGGTTGATTTGTTCATTTATTGTGGATATTTAAAATGTTTTTCATTTTCAGTGTTAAATAGTCTTTAGAGATAAAAGTTAATGGATCTTTGAAAAGGTGTACCTGCATTATTATACCATTATCATTATTTTAGTGGTCTCAGAATGACATTAACGTTTATCGCAAAAATTTCTTGGACAATTTATCGTCCAGATAAATTAGTTATCGTGACTGTGAGAAGCTCATCTGAGATCCCAAACAACGAGGAGTCATATCAACACAACACGAAGATAGAACGACGAAATACACCGACAAACCACTGCTCTGAACATGAGAAACTGAATTGGATTATATACAGTTTGATCAAAGCGGTCCTCATCAAATAAATGCATCTGTATCTTTTAATGTCACTTTAAATCGAGCAAATGTGCAGGAAAGGTCATGTAGATCGTACTAACACCAAACACAGGAGTTAGCTTGAGATCGAAGTAACACAGTGTTTATGTTCACAGATCGGCCGATAAACACGGATTCAAATATACACACCTGCAACTAACATTTATAAAGTTAACCCTCACCTGAAGATGCACCAGGACTCGAGGTGTCTCAGGGATTTCTTGTAGAGTCGCAGGACCTTCTGCTGGTGGGTCAGATAGGCGGCCGCCATCTTGCGCTGTCAGTCGCTGCGGTACTGCGCATGCGCGTGAGAAACCGACATCCGAATCTTTAGTATCGAATCAGTGTTTTGGGAATCGGGTGCATTGAACCTGTGGTGAATTAAGAACCGCGTACTAGCCAATCTTATTACTGTCAAAGAAAGATACTGTAAAAGTAGTAAGTGACGTGTTGTGTTCAGCACTGGTTATTATGGTCATCCTGAATTTAAAACATTTAGTTTATGAGTTCATTAAAAAAAAAATCGTACCTGATTTAATTTGCAAAACAAGATTTACTCGTATGTTAAATCTGTGTTATCCTGGATAGTAATTTATGTGCAATTCTGATACATATATTTTAAATGTAGGCCGAAATATTTTTCAGTATAAAAGACACCAAGACATTTTTGTAATTGAACTTAATAAATGTTGTTTAATTTTCTTTAAAACTATTTAAAACTATAATTTATTATAGTTTATAAAAGCCAATTTATGCTATAAATTAAAAGGCTGTAGATGACTGATCTAGTAAATCGTTCATGTTATTTACTGATATTATAGACGACGTTACACCATACAGTGTGATGAATACACTTAAGTTATTCATTTCAATAATTTCTTTCTTGCTGGATTTACAAACAGTAGATTTTAATGACGTCACTGACCAGCAGATGTCCGCAGCGCGCGCAGTTTCCAAACTGTGAATCATTTTTAAAAGTAATCGGTTCAAATGAGTCGAAGCCTCGCTTCTTCTACTGAAGTCACCTTCACAGCAACTGTTTCCAGTTCAATGTTTTTCGCCCTCTTTACTCGCTCATGAATTGTTCTTAGGTTACACTGTTCTACAGGTCTTTATAGCAAACTTTTCTTACACCAAAATGATGTTGATTTTTTTAAATACATTTTCTATTGGTTTTAAAATCTCATTAATAGATAAATTATCTTAATAATGTATTAAACACACATTTAATTGCCATTCATTTCATTTATACAATTAAACAGTTATAGTCTTTACAGTAAACTTCCTGCAGTATACATTGACTAAACAGCATGCTTTTAGCATGTTTAAGTTTAAATGCTTTTAAATATAAACATATAAATTTACCATTAAATGTGTTCAACGCCAAATACTGAGCTTGACGGCTTAGACTAGCTGTGCCAAGACTAATCTGAATTGAAATCTGGTTTGGAAAAGCTTTTGTTTTTGGGTGAATGATCCCTTTGATTCTGCTAGTTATTTCTGGCAGCTGATATAAATACTCATATAATTGATTGTAACTAATTTCATTATTATTTATAAATATTTCTCTTTTGAGCTAATTGCTTGACATAGAAGACGTTTTTTTTCTCATTAAGAGTCATCAGGACAGTGCTCACAGAAGAGACGAGTGCCCAGCTGTTTCTTAAACAGAGACCCGATCCTCTGATTACACATGATGAAGACCTGAGCAGGTCCTGGACGAGAAGATCCTGATCCTCCTGATGCTGTGTGGTCTAAACCTGCACAACCGTGACCGCGCTTACAGTCAACAACACATATTCTAGTGGCCAGAAATTGTAGTCGATATATTAAGTAAATCTAGGCAGTGTACACATTCAATGCACATCAATTCATTTACAAACCTCTTTATTTGGCCATCAACTTCCACAACATGTCAGTTTGACTATTCTTCAGTTAATATTTGCAGAAGCAATTATTATTTATTATTCATGTTATAGATTTACTAGGCTGTATTTTACTGAAAATAGACATCTTCACACTATTATTAAATACATTATTATTTACACATTAGTATAAAATATCAGTTCACTTCATTTTTATAAAAAAAGAAAAACAAATCAAACAACTCTCTCTCAGCATCAGTTTAAAGTGATCATGCGGTTACATCCAAAATAAATTAGGAAAACTTGTGTTCAACTATTTCAAAAGACCATTAAAATGGGCATCATGTGTTTACTTAGTAAAGATGTCACATACTTGCCTCATAGTGAGTACAGCACTACTCAAACTGTGTGTTCCCTTATCCCTTCTCCAGCGGGGTGTGTGTGTGTTTAGTTTGAATAGAGTGCGTCTCTGGTGTGTGTGTGTGTGTGGCTCAGCGCTGGCCTGTGAGCCAGTGAATACCCAGACCAGCTCTTTTTAAAATGTGTTCACACAAAGTAGGCTTTGTCTGTGAGAGCCTCTGCACACACACACACACACACACACACACACACACACACACACACAGCAGAAGGGTTCAGTCCTCCTTCACATTATTGTTGGAATGTCGGTCAAGTCTTTCAGGCTTGAAGCCCCTGGGTTTGCTGGGTAAGAGGATCACAGCCAGAATACTGATGACATGCACATGAAAGTACATCGATCTGAAGGAGAAGAAACCATGAGATAAACATTACCAGCTCAAACAACATCTACACAGTGACATCATCCAACAACATAAAATATCAAAACAAGATGGTCACATTATGCCCTGAAATGAACATTCATTTTCATATTTCAGCACTTTTATATTTATAAGGATATTTCTCTCGAAAAATGTTGAGAAACAAATTCTTCCACATTAAAAATAGAAAAACAATCACTCCAAATGCACTGATAAACTTACAGGGACAGTCCACCGTTTTCCCATATTAAACTACGTTATTCCCTTAACTAAGAGGAGTTGATCCACATCTCTGTCGTCTCAGTGTGTGCGCTCAATCACACGAGACACTTTGATGGCACTTATCTAGCCCAGTTCACTGAATATGGGCCAAGAAGAAGCGATCAAACACCTCCACGGTTTCTCTATTTAAATACAGTTACTGGAGCAGTGTAACTCCACCTAGGACAGGGACACGAAATAAAATGATGTGCTTTGCTAAGTGTGTAAAGTGGATAACTATATTGCATGGTGGAATACCACAGCCAGTGCTTGGAGCACTTCGACTCGGCGCATATATATATATATATATCTGAGGACAGTAATATCATCACTCCGGAGAGTGAGACGGGGAGAGGACTATTCAGGAGTGATGATATCACACAGAGGGATATATCAACTCGTCTTAATTAAGGGAATAACGTAGTTTAATATGAAAAAATGGTGGAGTATCCCTTTAATTTATACCAGAGCAAATCGGCCGCCTTGTTGGCAGAGGCTATTACCGCTGACTGACTCCGCCCAAAACTACAGGAAAACTGAAAGTCTGTTAACAGGACCAGTGGTGTGGAGAGTAAGACGTTAGTGTTAATGTGAGTTTGAGTATGCCTTTTTCTAAACTCATTCTCTCTTTTCCCATGACATTTCACTGAAGAAGAGAAGTTTATTTTAAATACAAATATTTGTTTAATAGAGAGAATTAAGGGTTGATCAGGTAAGCCAAAGTCCTTTTAGGCAAGTCATGCCACTCCGGGCAGCTATTTCAGACTTAACGAGACCAGGCTCTATCTAAATGAGTGGGCAGAGAGTCAGAACTACACTTTCACTGGTCACCGGGACATAAAAACTGCATGTGTAGAAACAGCAGTAAAATATGATAAAAATCACTGAAGAGTTTGATGACTTTGCACTAAAATAAGGTTTAAAAGGCTGTTTTTCCACAGATCATACTTTTACTGTGCATGTGTAAGGGTTCTCTCGCTCTCTGTGGAGCGCTGCACAGTCTGAAACACAGTATGTGTGTGTGCGCTCTCGCTCGCCCGCTCTAGAGTCCGGGAGATTTGAACTAATATGCGGGCATCATCAGCGAGCCTCCATCAATCTGCGGGAGACACCCGGAACTTCTGGGAGACGTGGGATGTCTGATATTTACACAACGCACACATACACTGCACATCACTAACCGCCTTTTCCAAAAGTAACATATTTAAATGTTTCCCAGTTTGACCGTTAAAAGCAGACGATTGGCTGTCCAGCGGGAGGGGCGGGGCATTTGCATAACACCGCCATCTTTGGTGTTACGGGTTTTCCCCATACATTTGCATTAAGGATTGAGGAAGTGACATGTCTCTATAAATAGTCTCTGGGTTAGCTTAGGGGACGGCGTAGATAAGGGCTTTAGGGACAAGTAATGTCCAAAGAAACCATTTATGATTTTAATAAATTTAATAATATACACTTGAAATGTTGCTATCATTACTGTCGATGGCTGTTCTACATGTGTGGGCTCTGTCGGGCACTGAGCGACACTGCATTTCCAGATCCAACACCCCAGACCAGGACACGCGCCTCCTCAGGCTTCTCTAGTTCTCCAGGGTTCCTCAGAGCTGGTAGGGGTCACACCAGACACTGCCTTCACTTCAGGATTACGCCAATCCAACCCGTATGCTAATTGTCAGTCATCTGTGACGATAGTTGTCCTGACAGAACTCATTTTAAATACTGACTAGATAAGACCTTCCCTTCTTCTTGGCCAGTTCTTGACCAGAACCAGCTGCAATGTGGACCAGATTTTATGCCAAATGTCGGACTACACAAACTGCTGAACTGAGACTTCACCTGTAATACTGCATGGTGGGTTTGATGGCCAGCAGAAGGAAAGGCATGACAGTGTAGCAGATGGCCATCTGAGTGGCTGCCCAGGTCACGACATCATAGCAGATCTTCAGCCGGCGAGAAGACGAGAAATACTGCCGGAAGTTTCTGCGCACCTGATGACATCAGACCAGAACAGAAGACAACAGTGAGTGAGTGAGTGAGTGAGTGAGAGAGAGAGAGAGAGTCAGTAAGTGAGTGAGTCAGTGAATCAGTGAGTGAGTGAGTGAGTGAGTCAGTGAATCAGTGAGTGAGTGAGTCAGTGAGTGAGTGAGTGAGAGAGTGAGTCAGTGAATCAGTGAGTGAGTGAGTCAGTGAATCAGTGAGGGAGTGAGTGAGTGAGTCAGTGAATCAGTGAGTGAGTGAGTGAGTGAGTGAGTGAATCAGTGAGTGAGTGAGTCAGTGAGTGAGTGAGTGAGAGAGTGA
>JAOTRC010000008.1:29557564-29571886 GCA_027497675.1 Cyprinella lutrensis | reverse complement strand
ACTTATATTATATACTTGACTTTACATTTTTTTAATGAATTTGACTAATAAAAAGTGTGCATTGGTGCTTTATTCCTTTTTATAATAGTTTAATGAATGAATGAATGATCGCGGTGCCTACCTACGATCAGAACGCACGCAGCTAGAGCTAGAACGACAGTCAGCTTCTCTGAATATTAAGCATTTTGGGCATGAACATGTAATAGTAAAACGATTGACATTGGAAAAACGACACTGGATGAATATTGATTACAATATTTAATCCAAATAAATAAATGTTCGTGTTTCGTACTGATGTTTCAGCGTCGCGGTCACTAGACGAACACTGACACCCTGTGGTGAAATAATGGCGTATTAGCCGCAGCTTTATCGGATTGGCTTGTTTGGGATTTAAACTTAACATTACAATGAGTTTTGAAAATTCTGCTCACGGTAAACATCAGAATATCCCTTCTTCTGTCAATAGAAATGTCTAAAATATAAAATCTTATTACAGACACTCATTTTAGGTGGTGTTTGTTCAACTCATTGACCGCAAACATTGAAAGTAAACCGGAAATAAATTATTTATATTTTTTTCCAAACGGAAGTGCGTCGCGAAGCTCAGTGCGAGAAGTCCATATAGTTCCACTTTACACGCTTAGAAAAGAGCATCGTTTTATTTTGTGTCCCCGTTCTAGGTGGAGTTACACTGCTCCAGTAACTGTATTTAAACAGGGAAACCGTGGAGGTGTTTGGTCTTATCATATCACTTTGGTTTTCATTTCTTGTCCTCATACAGAGCACTAATCCGTTCGTTTTAAAGTTACACATTCTGCATTGATTAAAAAAAGAAAATCAAATGTGTTTTTTTAATAGTAGGCCTAGTATTATTTTATACAAAAATAAATGTATAATCCAGATGAGAATAAAGTTAGTGTTAATTGAAATTAAGTAAACAAATATATTGATCTGAAATATAGCAAATTAATTTTAAATTAATTCACGTACAGTTACCAAATATATCTCAAGCTCTTTTTGTTAGTTAACAAAGACCTTAATTCGTTTTTTAAAACTAATTTAAAAAGTTGTATTTTATTAATTTAATTAATAAACTATTTTTATTATATCTTATAAATTTATTAAACTATATTATCAATGCAAAATTAACTGGTTCAGTGCCTTAACTTTATTAATAAACTAAATTTTTTTTAAAATACAAGGCTTAAGACTTTTATATTCCTTTAATCTAAAATAGCCTATGTGTAATTTTTTCACAAACACATTCAGCGAATAACTCCTCCAGAATGTGCTGGAAGAACTGGAGTGAGAGAAAAGGAAACCAGTGAGACCAGTTCTTCTACACTCGTTTCGTTGAAAGTTACCTGAGATACAAGTTTTATATGCTACTTGTTACTGGTCTGGCAAAGGCCGCTTTTAAAGATCGTTTACTTTGTAACCCAAGATTTAAGAGTGTCGTCATCAGTCTGTCGATGTGTTGATGGGACAGCTTTACCTGATCCAGAGGAACGCCGACCCGCTCGCTGACTGGACTCAACCAGGAGCAGCCAGTGGTTTTGAACGCGATGTCCGTGTTCCCCTCCTCATTCTGCATGGTGTAGACCCAGTGTATCCCTGTATCCCAGTATGACAGTATGCCAGTATCACCTCACACACCTCGACCTCGCGTCGCCAAACATCCCGGGTGGGAGAGTCGTGTTTCAGATCTCCAGCATGATGAACACACGAGGAGCTAAACACTGTGAAAAGTTGCGTGTGTTGAAGTGACAGAAGGCGTGGAGCTGGAGCTGTCAGTCAGCTCGTGTGTGTGTGTGTGTGTGTGTGTGTGTGTGTGTGTGTGTGTGCAGTCTATGGTCGAGAGAGAGACTCGAGAGTGAGTCACTCCTCAGCAACGAGAGATCACGTGTTTCACACTCACGCGCTTGCGTTTACTACATCGGATACTATCTATTTCATTGCTTTTATTTAAATATTTACCGGATATTTCATTTCTATCTTTTTGTTTTGTTTTTTAAATAGGCTAATTAACAATTACAATAATATGCAATGTCAATCTAGTGTGGAGTTTGATGAAACAGTTTTGAGCAACACACACACACACACACACTGAGGCACTTGAAGAAATCCCTCTTGCTCTACTGTACGGCACGTGATCATATGTTTAGTGTTTGCTGGACTTCTTCATCTTTAGGTCAGCGGTCTGTTCCTTCACGGAAGCTGCTACACTCAGGGTTAGTTTCCAGTGTACCAAACCAAACTGCTCAAGCTTTCCTGGTACCAGGACCGGTCTGATCATTATACTCCATTATTTGTGATAGTACACAATATTTAAAAGTAATACATTAGTTCCATGTGCGATCCTCTAGATATATTGTGTAATGTATTTGAGTTGTTACAATACCTGAAGGCCACTAGAGGGCACCCCCGTGCTGTTGGTTGTTATTGTTGCTACATACCGAATAAACCAGTGCAAACAATGCAGTCCGATCTCCGGGGTTCCTCGTGGAGTATTCTGAAATGTAACCGAAGTATTAAGGTTATTATAGCATATGGATGCATACATAACATATTGTGCAGTTGTATTTTTGTAGCTCATCCTTCTTTGGTTCTTCTCCACTTCAGGAGCATTGGAGCAGACGCTGTGCCGAATCTATTCCGAGTCGCTGTTGCTCACCTCATCTCTGATCGCTTCTCTAGGCCATCACAGGAGCAGAAGATCTGCTTTATAATCTCACAAACGGCTCTTACCGTGCTAAAATCACTCAGACATCAGTGCACGGTCATAGACCGCTTTGAAATATCAGAAAATTTTAAAATTGTGATTTCCAGGCCTTAGAAAATCATAGAAATAAATAAAACTATTCTAGTTAAGTATGGAATAGTTTTGCTCTTGCACTCTGTCTTGGTAGCCTCGTAACACCTTGCAGAATCTGCCAAATATTAATAATTTTAAAAAAGACAGAGATTATAAATTGGATTCTCAATCCTGTGTCATGACCTAGATTATCCACATTTATTAAGTCTTGTGTTTGTCCTTTTCCTCTCCTTACTTTATTTTAATGCAATACAATCCAAGGGCGCAGTCTCTTTTTTTTCTCCATTAACAAATGAATCCCTCTTTTTAGGTGATTCTGATTCAAACAAGTTGGCGAAACTGTTTTGCGAAATACTTTGAATGATTTGTTGTGTTTGGAGACATTTTCATTCAATAGTGTACTGCTAAACACAGCATCTCTATACAGTTCAGCATAGTGAAGCCTGTACTCTAACTGGAGTGGTATTGTATCATCGACGCTTTACTACCAGCAGAGGGCAGCCTCGTCCCTCTCCCATTCACTCTCTTATTCCCAGACTACATTTCCCAGAACTCCCTGCTCATATTAGTTTAACTGTGTCTTGTTTCAGTTGAGCCCAGTCTGGCAGAAACTGGAGTGCTATGGGATTTTTAATGGCCAGAGAGAGTCAGGACCACTGCTCTAGATTACGCAGGTCAACTTTTCATTGAATCTGACAAACAGCCTACAGAGAGTTTGAAAACAGTAGACTTTTCAGAAAACCCAAGATGGCAGAAAAATGTGCATATAATATCTGTGCTCCTTAAAACTCCTGACCATGAACTGGACATGCAGATTTCCATTCAATCCAAGCCCGGTCAATTTGTGGACGTGTCTCATCTTTACAGCTGTATCTCTGACATTAAACTGTATATGTCTAACAGTTTTCTGCTTCGAAATATCGCTAAAACTGAAGTCATGCTCCCCGGCTGTCCCCATCTGTAATAGTGGTGCTATAGTCAGTTGATGGTGTTGCCTTGGAGATACAAAGTAAAATAAAAACCTTGGAGTCATCTCTGATGCCACAGTACGCTGTCATTTGAGCCTTTTGTGCAGAATACGGTTAAGACCTCATTTGTTCATTGTATTCGGCCTGTGTTGTCCTTTTCTGTTGCTGAAAGATTCATTAATTATTTTGTTTTTTCAAAAATTGACTATTGTAATGCTCTCCTTGTTGGAGTATCCAAATCTCCAAACCCTATGCATTCCGTTTTATCTGTGAATTTGTAAGTTTCGTCTGGAGAAGTTTTGTTCAGTGAATGGACCTGTCGCCTTGACAATAAACTCCTGCATTTGGGTGGACTTACATCTCAGCATGCTCAGATAAACTTGTAATAGTTGAACAACAAAGTAATGAATGTAAAATAATTGTGTCGGGGATGTAGCCTTCGTTTAAAGTCCTTTTAGAAAGAAAATTGCTCATTTATTTCCAGGCCTAAAAAGTGTGCTTAATAACTGTGAAATAACTAAGGTAGTGTTTATGTAAAGTCATAAAGTTCCCTAGTATATTGCCTGGAGGCTTTAGGAGTGTTGAGTTATTTACCTTCTATGGCAGTGTGTGATGGCTTTCCTCTGACGGCCACGCTTGGCTGGCTCCATTATCCTGTTTTCGTCCCGCTGGGTTTCCAGGCTCTTTCGGCTGGGGCTCGCGCTGATGACATCATCTGAGCTGTCAGTCTCGCCGGCTCGTCCCTCATGGCTTCAAAGGGACACGCGCCGGTTCACACCGATATCAAAACCTGTCCGTTAACCTTCTCTGCTGCTTTGCAGGAACACATTATAGAATCCAACATTATTAGAATTGTATTCCGCTAATTTTACTTTAATGGAATGCCGTGAGGTACCGGGTGGAGTTCCTCAGGGAGCAATTTTAGGACCACTACTTTTTACCTCTCGGTCGAATCATCAGGAGGCATCTGTTTTGTATCTGTTTTCACAGTTATGCTGATGATACCCAGTTATATCTAGCCGTGTCTTCTGATGACACTGGGCAAACTGATTCACTCGCAAATTGCATCAAAGACACAACATTTCTTACAACTGAACCAAGACAAAACAGAAGTTTTGATTATTGGATCAAAAGTGCAGAGAGAGAGGAATAGACCCCTAAACTAAATATCCTGGGATTAAACCCAAACTGAGTGGCAAAAAATGTAGCCATACAGAAATATGAAAATAAAAAAAATACTAAGCAATTCAGAAAAATGAATGCATGCATTTATAACTAGTGGGCATTGATCTGGTTAAGTTTGGAAATCTGACCCTCTGGTAAGCCTCCATAGAAACGTATCACCGGGATGAAGATCTGTGCATTAGGGAAACTACTTTCTGCTGCCGCCAAGGTCTTCTGGATCCACCTCCCTACCCAGACAGTCCCCACAATCCCCATCATTGGTCCCAAATGATAGTATAACTTTCGTAACCCAATCTGTCGTAGGTGTTTTATTCCTTAATATCTCACGCACGTGAATCCACCGTGCCCCAGGGTAACATACTGTCTGAATCCTTTTTTCCACATTCCTTGGTAAGCCATGTTGAAATCATACAAAATCAACACCAGTCTTTGTGCTACCGGTTTAGGTACCAATTCCGAAGCTTATGACCCCCATGCTCCTGCCTCTGAAATCCGTCCCATTCCAATAAAGCTTCTGACTCTTCCCTTTTTTCTCTCAACTCCACTTCTTCCTCCTCCACTCCTTCCTCCTGTTATTAGGGTTAGGTTAAATTTAGATTATTTTAATTTAATTAATTTAAATAAAAACCATGATGTCATTGTCCAGCTCAGTTCACTTATATAATGGTGTCAATGCAGGAGATCAATAATATTGTTGAATATTAAATGGAAGCCAAAAAAAAAAATACAATCTCTTCATGTGACCTAATGTTGCCCCTGTCAGGATTATTCCGTCATACAGTTTAGACATTACCACATGAAGCTGAAGACATTGATGCACACAGGACAGCCACAGACTGCTCTTTATCGGACCATTAAAAAATGCTCAAAACCATTAACATTTACTGTGAGCTTCACGACCTTAACCTCCTCCACTCTGATCGCCCGTGGGCGGGCAACAGAGCCACGTCATTATATTTAAACTTATTTTTTTTGTGTGTTTCTGGAGATGCTATCACCCCAAATATAGTATCATTTTAAATCTTAAAATCTCATCTTTACACAGAATATAACGATATTTGTGTATGGAAAAAATAATGAATATGTAAAGCTTTAAAAAACAATAGTCACAAAATCGCTCCTCCCCCAAAATGTCAATACAGAAATGTAAATATTAATATACATGTCTTATGCATCTCACAAAACAGAAAAATCCTATATCAAAAGAAAGCTCTCATTATCAGAAATGTGATTGTGTAGTTTGTTTTAACATCACAGTTCAAATTATCTGAGCTAATATAGCTCACATTATCAACAGAATCGGGCAGTAAAAGATGATTTCTGTGAAAAAAAACAAAGCCAAACGTCTAATTTCTACGTCGATTACATGTCTATATCATCTTTTACCTTAGGATGTTTTATTTCAAATGATCCCATTTGTACTTTTCTGTGAGCTCATCTTGGTAAATAATCCACTGTTGTGCCGTGGATGTCCAGAACACAAAACGCGATCTACACATCATATTAACAATAATTGCGCGTCAGTAATTCTCCCCAATTTGAGTCTCTTTCTCTCCCGTCACTTTCATGACAGTGAATACATATAACTGATTTTTTCACCACTAGAGAAGTGTGCGGAGGGAAATGATAAATAGACTATATTCTATAGTTTATCATATCAAAGAGACTTGAAGATGTTGGTTTCTAAAAAAGAGTTTCTAAAAATTTGGTATGAATGTGAAATCAAGTCTCTCAATTGGTAAAAAGCAGAAACTGAATTATTGTACAGTGTAAGACGACTTCAGCAAAGCCGGTCCTGGGGCTCATGAATAAAATCTTATGCAGATTTCATCCTAAATTTGCATATGATCAGAAGAGTCAGAAGTTGTGATGTGTGCATTAAGACCATGAAGAACTTTAAGTTCAAAACAGAGTCGAGTAACTTACATATTTACACAAGTATTTACACATGTGAACACAAAGAGCAAAGCAACGAGACCCACTAAACTAAACGTTAACACACATGTACTTGTAAACAACTGCGAACAATGATGATTACTCTCTCACACACACACACACGCACACACTCCAGAACTGAATGACAAAATCAAAGCTGTAACTATGACAACAAACTAGGCAAGGAGAAATGGTGCAACCTGAGTCAGTCTGGGACAGAAAGCCGGAGTTCTGTGCCGGCGGTGTCATCTGTCTCCAGCAGAGGGCAGCAGTCCCTCACTCTCACCTGGACTCTGTTACTCCCACACACCCAGAACTCTCTGCTCATTATTAGTTAACTGGTTATAGCTGTGTGATGTTTAATCATGTCATTACCTCTGAATATTTATAAGCCTTTTGGCTTTACATTATTATGAATTCTTGTTTCGTGTGACTGAGTATTTTCTGAGCAGTCTCGTTGTTCCTGGTGTGCATCTCTGTTGTCTCGCTCCCGTCTCGTCCATTTCGACTGACAACTTGTACTTTGACCCCTGCCTGGTTTTGGATAATGACTCTGGATGGTATTTTTTCATTAAACTGAACGTGGATGGTCACACTCACGGCTCAGTGCTGTCCTTTCTCATCAGTAGAGTTCGTCCAGTATGGGTCCAACAGTAGAGCTGGTCCACGGTACCCGCACCTCGAAGAGCACACTGTTCCTGGACATTGGAAATGTTTCTGAACTGCCAGATGTTGCTCTCATTGAACTTCATCTTCCACTCAAACACTCCTCGAGGGCCGTTCAGTGAGTATCTGGATCAAGCGTTGGTGTTTATTGGGTCTCCATCGGTGCCCTCTTTAATGTAGGCAAACCCAGTGCTCACCAGTGCAGTCACGCCAGAACCACCAGTGCAGTCATTACAGAACCACCAAAACCACCAGAACATTCACGCCAGAACAGCCAGAGCACTCATGACAGAAAAACCAGAACTGCCATCGCAGTCATGAGAGAACCACCAGAACCGTAGTCACGACAGAACCGCCAGAACTGCCAGAACATTCACAACAGAACCACTAAAACCTCCAAAGCAGTCACGACAGAACCACCAGAGCTGAACCGCTAGAGCAGTCACTACAGTCTCAACCACCAGCGTAGTCACGTCAGAACCACCAGAAGCCCAATAATCCTGATCCAGCTTTGCAAGCCATCCTGCGGCAAATTATTACGGGATGTTTTTAGGCTTTTTGTTGTTCAGTTCGAGACGGGTAGGTTAAGCGTGGGAATTATATTGGAGTTTCATAATAGAGTTTTGAAATGTGTTTCTAGCCGATAGGTGCATGACCGGTAGTCTTAGTGAGAGTGTGTGGTCGTCAATCAATCTTCTGATTTTTGGTAGGCTTGCGATGGGTGGGGCTGGTGCGGGTGGGGTTAGCAGGGGGGTTCTGGGGTGTGGTTTTTGTGGTGTCTAGACCCTATTTCTTAGTCATCAGTCGATTTTTGAGGGGGCCCTGAACAGGGTGGATATAAGTAATTTTGGGGACAAAGGATGGAGCAGGGAGTGTCAGGCTGGCTGTTGTTTGAGTTGGAAAAACCTACTCATGCCTGCCCAGAGAATGAACTCAAGTAGGAAAGTTTATTCGAGTTGAGACACCTGGAAACCCAGCGATGAAGACTAGTAGCTGGGAAATAAACCTGGCTTCTCCAGGGTAGGCAGGGCAGGGCCTCTGGAAGGGTCCCAGGGGGTTCTTGCCCAAATCAGCTGGGTTAAGGTTAAAAATGATAAATGGACTGCATTTATATAGCGCTTTCACAGACCCAATGGACACCAAAGCGCTTTACCAATTCACTCACTCGTTCTAGCTCTGGTTAGCTGTGCTCCTGCTTGTGTGTCAGTGACACCTGGTGTTTAGAAACTCATTCCAGTGCAGGTGTTCCACACAAACATCAGTCTACGAACATGGCAAGACATAATCGTTTTTTTCTTACTATATAATATTATATTGGATGAAAACTGTCCTAGCAGCAGTTGAACTATACAGTAACTCATGATCCACACCGTTCTACTTGGTCGGATTTTATCTATTTGATTTGTAGAATGTGATGCAAAAATGTAGAGATTCACACTTCAATTAAACATGAATCCAGAATAAAATCGACAGTATTTAAAGCATGAGCTCGATATATAGTTGGTCTTGTAATAGATCATCATACCAAATCATTAAAAAAATAAGTGTTTCATATTTTTTAGTACCTTTATTCTGTCATGTGGTTCATTTTGATAGTCGAAACTGTCTCTGTAGTGTAGCTAAATGGCCGTTTTGGGGGTTCGCCTGTGTTCTTAAAGAGAAACACACGTCTTTTCAGCTTGTCACTATAAATCGCTATTTTTATGCACTAAACTAGTGATTTTTTCCCCCAAGATATATTCCGAGATGATAAACAAGATGATATAGAATAATAATTTATTGAAAACCCAAATTTGACAATGAACTCATTCAGTCTATTTTTAGACTTGACTGAAAATGCAGAAGCGCGCCAGCCGACAGGTTTTCCCAGATCGCATCACATATGCTTGTCATTTTTGTGTACTAATTTGGAAATTATTTTCCTTTAAGGCAAATAACTATATGTTTCAACATACTTTGCCCAGATTTATCACAGGACATTCACAACTCAACTGTTTTGTGTTACAAGTTTTCTGAAAGTTTAAATATGCAAATGAGTCATCTGATTAAATATGATACTAGCACGTAAATCGGAGCTTTGGATGAAGTCAGTTCATATTTCTTTTTTGATTTTGTTGGCATATTAGAGCTTTTTGCAGAGGGGACTCCAGAAATAAATGGTTTTAGGAATGAGTGAATGATATATGAACAAATCTTCAGAATATAGATATGAATAAACCTGTAGTTTTGCAGGTAGTGTCTGACTTTAAGTTCACAATTAGACATTTTTAGAGTGTCCTGATTTAAAATGAGACCAGATTCTAGATTATCAACCGCATTTTACGAGATCCTGTGGGTCATGGAGGAATAACCAAACCTGTATTTGTGCAGATGACTTTGAGGCGTAAGGAAACCCCTACGAGAGCAGGCTCTCGGTGAGCCGTGTGTTTCTCTCTCTTCATGTGTCTGCGCGGGATGAGGAGAGTGGCTGTCACCGGGTCTGATTAATGACCCGTCGGAGGCACGTCCAGCTATATTAGGGCCCCATGTGTCGAGCAGAGTCTGCAGGGGCAAGGCCCTTTGTTCTGAGAGGAAATGTTCTCAGCACCCTACCGCCGCTCGCCACTGAAAAGATAAAGATTTACTGTCATCAAAGGCCAGATTAAAGCCAACAACGCCGACATTGATTTTGACCAAAAATGCACATTTTGGGAAACCCATTTTAGACCCCAGTCGAGATATGATCAGCTTATTTGGAAAGGGATAATATGGAATCTTCTCCCAGAATGAACTTTGAAAGAAGTAAATTGTAAATATTGATTTCTGAAATGAACTGTCAATCTTGGTTGTGCCAGATTATTCCTATCATCCAGCTCAACCCCTGGTGACAATGAATTCAGAAACGCTGACAAAGTGGAGTGCATGGGATTTCTGTTAGGAGCAGTCAGCCTGCCTCAACTAGAGCCGGTAATGGCTGTTCAATTTGATCAGATAACGGAGATCTCATCAGAGGCGAAAAATGAAATGAACTGTGTCTCGGAATCAGGATCCCTGCTCTTATCCCAGCGAAAATCATCCAAGTGAGGCGGAGTGCTTTCCATTATTTCAGGTCACTTCATTACGGAAAGGCACATAGGACCCAACGGCAGCAAACAAAGCGGGTGTTTTGTGGCTCGCACAGAGGTCGAGTGTGAGGGCCGGTGTGATAGGCGGCCCGTGTGTCCAGGGTTATCCTATTACCACTTAAAAGATACGGTGAAAGGCAGCAAATCACAACCACTTGTTTATCTTTTCTCACTCAAGCCCACGTTTCAGTGTAGCATATGACCTCTCTCCCTGTCAAACGTGAAAATGAATCTTTTCCTCGTTTCCTGATTTCCTTTCACTTTCTTAGTCCCAAATTTACTTGCTGCGCTTTAATAATGGAAGAACGTATGGATTCCAAAGGGATTATTTGTATCATGTTGAAATGTGGCTTGATTTGTGAAGAACGCATGAAACACAAGTGGCACATAGATCAACTGCGCCACTGAGTCCTAGAGTTCGAAGAGAAACACCGTGTCCAGACCCGGCCGGCGATAATCTCGTCCATGTTAATCAGAGTTTTTGTCCTAACCAGTTATAATAGCGACATGCGATAATTCTATTTTAGAAACGCTCTCTATTTCTGTGACAACATACAAACTATGACAATGATAATCTCTGGTACTGATTATGTCCTTTATTTAATGCTAAAGGGATCTAATGTGAATTTTGAATATCATTTATAACATCCATATCGAAAGAGACGATGAGAGACTTTTTCAGTCACTCAGTGTGTATTCATTCGATTGTGTTTATCCATTGGGTTGCAGGTGCAATGCAGAGAGACCCTAAATAAATATTAAACATATAAACATAAACATTTACCCCACAAGCTATGTCTTTTTAAAAAATATTTTACTTTAAAAAAAAATTATATTCCTTATAAATAACGTGCTCTCAAACTACAGACTTCACTATTCATCTATCATACATCATATGTGATATCACTGTGAACAATATTATATTAAACACTTGTTTATTAATATCTGAAAATTATTGCACTTTCCTTGTAGTCCTCCTCTCTTCAGATACATCGCTGGTGTCCGCTTCTCCATGGATTCTTGATTCATTCTAGGGCGTTTTCCCCCACTCTACCCTAAATCCGTTTGCCGGGAGCCAGAGCTTCTGACATCAGAGCAAATGTAAAAGTGCTGGCTAATGCTAATCGTATAAAATAAAAGGGGTTCATAAACAATTGGAGTTTTTGGGGCAAGCCTGAGCTGTTGAAAAGAGATGGTCGTTATCCCTCCTGGGCTGGTGCTGCTCTTCTCTCCAGTAATTTGGCTCATAGTCTTAAAGCTCAAACATGCCAATCTGGGGCTCAGGTCAGGAATCAGACAGACTGGCTAAACCAACCGTCTGCTAGCGCCCTCGCGTCACCAAAGTCAGAGAAACCCCATCACATAGCGCCTCTTTCACCTCGATATCATCATAAAGAGAGAATTAGGACATACAACAAACTCCCAAACCCATTTAAGAGTAAAAATGTAATTGATGTTCAAATGAAAAATAGATATAATGCAGAAGAGCAAATGATTAAGTTTGGGTTGCTGAATATTTGAATCAAACGCACTTATTGTTGATGATATGATTACCTAGATATGATGTGTTTCTGTATTGCATAATCTGTTGTTATGATATATTGGCTGAACCAGAGCACTTTGAAGCAGAGGTCTGAGCGGGGGGGATTTCTTAGACTCGTTCCCGCTGAACATCTGTTATTGTTTTCACACTCCCACCTGAACACACTGCTTCAGATCTCCAGTCACTGGCTTCTGTGTGCTGTTATTATTAGATAATTAGGGTTAATTAGGGTTAGAGCTCACGGGTCATTTCAGTGACTCTTTAATTTGATGGTCTCTTTTGAACGATCTGTTGACTATAAGTAACTTTGCATCTACACATCATCATCTATCTCTCATTAGAGTATCAGTAGACTGTCTGTTAATATCAGATAACTCTATTGTGGTGCTCCTCCATCAGATATTCTACAGACTGTGAGTAACTTTTTGGGGTTTTTATGACCCTTTAAATGCAAGATATTTAAAGTGTACCTAAAGTATACTCACAACAGTTCCACTTTAGCACAGTCAAGTACACTTAAGCACATCTTTAGTTGGACCTGTTTCCGGATAATTAAAGTGCATTAAGTACAAAATTAGTTGTTCCGATATAGCAGAAAGTATACCAATTTAGTAAACCCACAGTGCAATTGCAGGGTAATTAAATGAAGTACTTAAATATGTAACTGTATTTGTAGTATACGTATCATACAATAAATGTATTTCAAATTAGTGTCATATTTCATTTTAGCAACCAACGTGCGTATCAAGATGACACTTATTATTTCCTTCTTTTATATAGCCTTAAACATTCTCTCAGATAGGGATGCAGTCTTCTGTTTGACACACACACACACACACACACACACACACGAGTCTGCTGGAGGCATGGCAGAAACACTCAGACTGGTGATCAATCTCAGATATACTGTGCCACAGAGAAACCTTTCTCTCTCTTTCCTTCAAGGTGTAAAATTGTATTATTATAACAACTTACATGGACTGAAACACTGCCATTTACAGATAGATGAAGTTTTTTTTTTGTTCACTAATGACATGGGATGGTGAGTCTGGTGAGCCTGAAGTAATGTTTTGAGCAACCTTCATTAACTTTTGATCGTTTGATCACAGTCTTAAAGGGGCGGTATGATGCCCTTTTCACAAGATGTGAGATAAGTCTCTGTGTATGTGAAGGTTTAGCTCAAATATCCCACAGATAATTTTATATGGCATGTTAAAATTCTTACTTTTTGATGGTGAGCAAAAACGCACTGTTTTTGTGTCTGTCCCTTTAAATGCAAATGAGCTGCTGCTCCCGGCACAGGGGGCGGAGCTAGAACAACTCGAGTCCTTTCAGCCCTTTTCCTTTAGTCTACATTAGACTGTTTGATCACAGTCTTATAGATTCACAGAGCCAAACCAGTGGCAGAGAAATCACACGTGGCCCAGACGGCTGGATCCATACATTGACCCAGTCTACTATTACACCAGCCCAGCGTTTCACACACTTAAATGATATTGATACCAACCACTGTCTCAGCAGCTCTACAGGAGGATCGAGTCTGGAGTCGTCTGATTCCTCTCTCTCTCTCTGCACAGGGATCATTTACCAGGTTTATAGTGTGAAAGAGTCATGAAAGGATTCATCTTCGGCTTTGTTTCTGTGTTTCATCACATGTTTAGTGGGTGTGCGTGACGTTGCTCAGCGTCGCCTGATTAAAGGTACAATATGTACGATTTAGCCTCCAGAGGGCGCATTTGCAAAACAGTAATAAAGCTTGATGATGCTATGAAGGAGATGTCGTTTTCACCATAGCCTAAATAACTAAAGTACATAAACATTATTATTACCCTGATTTGCAAAACATAAATGACAACTTGTCAGTGCTGGCTAGGTGAGCATTAAGCCGGAACACACCAAGCCGACGGTCGGCCGTCTGGCAGATTTTGTGCGTCGGCTAACTGAGTTTCCTCGGTGTGATACGCACGGTTCCGTGCCGTTGGCTGAGAATAGTCCTCGTCGGCTTTATTTCGCCCGATTCGACATGTTAAATCGGCGTCGGGCCGTTGGGGAAAGAGAGAACTCTGATTGGCTGTTCAGCTTAGTGAAAGAGTCAGTGCACGAGAA
>JAOTRC010000008.1:29503840-29530200 GCA_027497675.1 Cyprinella lutrensis | reverse complement strand
AAATGAACTGCGTATCAATTGCACGCGAAAAACTGCGTCTCATATGCACGTAAAAACTCATTTTCGCGTATAAATTAATCGATAAAACATGATGCGTGTTATAGAGACGCATTTACGTGAGAACAGGCTGTTCCTGCATATTCCGGAGGGAGGGTTGATGCAAATGTGTGGTTTAGTGACGTCTAAAACCCAGCTGTAGTCCCAATCGAGTCGTTTTTGTAGGCAATATACTTCCTGATTTAAATTACAACTATTCAAAATCTCAAAAGCTTACAATGATCTTAGTCCACATTAAGAGGTCATCATGTTTTCCCCTTTAGATGCTGATCCAGGTAAATGTTAAACAGTCTCCCCCCGCCTTTGTTTAAATACTTCTTTCATTCATTCCCGCAACAAAAATAATCTTAATGCAAACAGAAACAAGATTATTTTTCTCACCCCATTGGCAGATCATTTGCAAAATAAGAAAAATGCACCTAAACAGATGACATTAGTAAGGGTGCTGTCTCAGGAGGACAGTGGGCCTCGCTCTCACACTCTTCCTGTGAGTGTGTGTGTTTACCCGGACACGAACCCGTGAGAGCCATCAAAGAGGAGATTCACCGGATTGGGGGACAGCGGTGGAGAGATCGGTTTAAATGAGGTAATCTGATAAATGACATTCACTTGATAACATCTTGCTGTGTCCTCTGAAAGTAGCCTAATAATTAGAGTTTCCTTCAGGATGTGCGGTGTGGGTGATGCGTTGAAGACACGCATATTCCCATCATCGCTCCTCCACAAAATCAAACAAGAGGACAGTGTGAGATTTATGCCCTTAACCCCACCACAGCTGTTAAATACACAAATTATTCACAATTTATTTGCTCATGTTTATTTCTTAAAAATACAAAAGCAACTGTTATTCTTTATCCTGTTGGATTTTAATATTCTTCCATTGGTATTGTGGCCATATCTTCTCCATCCCCCATTCTGCTGTCGGCGGAGTGGAAGTCAAATGTTAATTTCATTAGCCTAATTAAGAAATGACACAGGTTGGATTAGAGAACATTTAATTACGTGAAAGAGCATTAGACTATGTGGAAAAAGCGGCTGCACACTGAAATAGACATTGAATGATATTTATTTATTATGTCAAATGTTTGTAAAATCATTTAGCCTACACCCATTAACCTCTGCTATCCCATCATTTTACACATCACAAGCCAGATTATTAATAACTGCTCCTGGAGAGCTACCGTCCTGTACGTTTACATCTAGTCATCTAGCAGACGCCTTTGTCCAAATCTGTCCCTTATGGACCGCGCTGATGATGCGTGTGTTTGGACGGAGGTATGGACACACACATGTTGACAGCAGGTAGGATATCGCATTATTGTATTCGGACTGAACGCAATGATTGGACAAACATTTTTTGGTACTGAGACTCCCACAGAATATATATGTAATTCTTTATCGAGTCCACTACCCACACTTCCGGCCCTCGTCCGACAGGAGCCTGCAGCTTTAATGGGAGAGCGCCATCGGCAGGCCATTATATGCGGCTGAAATGTAAAAATGTGTGTGACGGCCTTTGAAATATGAAATCCACCAAAGCTTTCCCAGAACCTTGCTGACAAAAGCATTCATGAAAGGGTCATTGTTCATAAAATCAAGCATGTGATAAACGAAAGGTCCCCTATCACTCCCTCAAATGACATATACTAATCTTTTTGGTGAAGAACTGGAACAGCCAGATGGCTCATTACGGCTGATGTGCTTTGTTGATAAACCTCTCCTTGCTGGTTACAATAAACAGGTGGCACATCATTTTTCCTTGGTTTGAAAAGTCTCCAGATTACTTCAAACGATTCTTACAAATGTAATCCATTTTGTCCATTAATATTTTTAGCTTACATCATTGTGATGCCACAAACAGATGTAGAAGCGAATTTGCTGCAATGTAGGCCACAGACATGCCTTACGCTTTTTCAATAAGCCTTGCGACACTTATCGAGCACAGTGTTCGTTCAGACAGGCCACGTAGGCATAGGCTGCGATCAGCTGACACGGTCAGCTGCCAAATCGCTCCAAGCACTACTGTTCTCCTATTAGACGGGAAGGATATATACACACGGCACTTCCGCTTCGGATGTATGCTTAAACTGCTCGCAACCATCTGCTATACAGCTAAACTCAGCATGAAAATTATTTAGACGATATTTATATCACTTCTTACCTGCTGGTTCCTGGAGATGGACACTTTAGACATCCAAGGACAGATATCTGCTGGTTCTCCGGACGAGAGTCAGGATCGTCTCACCGAGGACCTCGATCCAGCTCAGTAAGTGAGGTGCAGTTCTAGGACAGGGGCAAGGAATCCTTCCTCTGTTGACGATTGGCCCAGAGATAGGATCGATCCTGTCCACCCTGTACTCCCTCAACATACAAGCTCCTCCCAATTTGACTCATGGTCAGCTCTGGAACCTTTTACAAGAAGTCCATTTCTACCAACGAAGTGCCGTCTCTACCCCGAGCCACCAGCCGTAAAGCCACCGAGAAAAGAGATAATACTTCCACTGACCAGATGAACCTAACTCCAAAATCGGCAAAATCCTCTCACCCCGCCCGAGCGTCAGCAGAGCAAGGAGATGACAGGATCTTCTCGGCGCTGCTTGCAATCCAAGGATCCCTCTCCAACATGGACAACAGGATCCAAGCGCTGGAATCACAACACTCAGCTTCTGCACTTCGGACAGTCTTCGAAGGGCATACTTCCAGCTCGGCTCCAGATTGCGCCTTCACTCCCGACCCGGCGGCTAATCTTCCTAGGAGAACTCTCGGATCAGCGTTACCAGCAGCGTCCACAGGTGCCCCTTTCTTTCCCCCAGCAGCTGCTGTCTCTCCTCACCTGCTCTCAGGTAACGACATCAACCTAGTAAACATTTTGTTGTGTACAGAAACTAACGAACAAAGGATTGTGGATTGTGGGGATGTATCAGTCGTTCTAAAAGATAGTGACCTAAGACTTACCAAGAGTTTAACGGCTGAGTTTAACGTCACCTTTGGAGTGTTCAGAGATATCATCTGTGAAGCGTATCCAGAAAGAAGAAAGGAACAAGACACTTATCTAACTATAATATCAGATCTCGCCACGTCTTACGGAGGAACTCTTTTTTACGAATACCACAAATCGTTTTCATCTAAAGCAGCAATGTACTCTGCCCTAAGACAGCTTCAGCTCACGACACCAGCACCTCGGCGCTGGAACAGGTGAAGCCTGAAAACTCCTCTTTGTTTTAATTTCAATGAGAATGTCTGTACTCGTACTTGTAAATTCTTTCATGCTTGCAGCTATTGTGGGAACAGTCACCCGAAGTTTTCATGTCCACACCATGCTAAATTACAAAAAGAGAAATAAACACTCTGGAGGAAGCTCTGTCAGATCATCCAAACTGCTGCCTTGTATCTTACCTTATATTTGGGCTCATGCACGGTTTTCGAGCTGGTCTCTTCTATCTGCCCACACTTTCCCTCAAAACCTTCAGTCGGCTATCAAAGAGCCACAGGCTGTAGACGAACTGCTGGGGAAAGAACTCGTAAAGGGCTATATGATCGGACCTTTCCCTTTAGGGGTTGCAGTCAGGATCTACTCAGGGAAAAAACGTCTAATCATCGATTTATCCGCTCCCCACTCCACAGAAGGGGTTCCAAGCATCAACAGTTTATTTCCCTCAGAACTGTTTCCCTGTGTTATTCCACCGTGGACAACCGTCGCAATTAAACATAATAAGTTAGCCGGCTGAGGAGCGTGGCTCAGTAAAGCGGATATCACCGACGCATTCAAAATAATACCCTTACACCCACCCAGTGGCATCTTTTCGGCGTTGGTTGTCCCCAAAACAGCCCCAAAATTTTTGATTCATTGTCAGAAGCGCTCTGCTGGGTCCTAATTAATAATTTTAAACTGCAATTCGTACTCCATCTGTTGGACGATTTTTGCTCATCGACTTTCCGGACGGTAACCCATCGCAAAGCATAAATCTCCTGGTTAAAGCATTTAATAAATTCGGTATCCCCTTAGCAGAAGAGAAAACAAAAGGTCCTTCTCGCGTCTTTGATTTTCTGGGGATCCCGCTAGATTCTATCAAAACGCAAGCATCTTCCGCTAGATAAACTAATAAGCATTAGAGGTTTCAGTGATTCTTATTCTATATTTAACTACCCTAACTAAAAGGGATATTCTTTCTCTGCTGGGGCATCTCAATTTTGCGATGAGGATCCTGCAGGGTCGTTCGTTTATTTCTAGACTTTATTTCTTGACAGACAAAAACGGTTTGACCTAAAAATATCAAAATTTAAAATACCGTGGACACAAAAACACCTACATCTTGGATGCCCTTGAGGTAATATAAAACATATCAAACATTAATTTCAAAGAGAACTATCCCTTTAACTGGTATAGACTAATCAGTTTTTAACCACATTTCAGAATTTTCTGTGTGCTAACATTCTTGTCTTCTTCTTTTCTCTCGCTCTCGCTCTCTCTCTCTCTCTCTCTCTCTCTCATTTGTCAAAAGATCTGTAGCCAGTCGCAATAAACCCCTTAAAGAAACTCTTTCACAGTTGACAAATATCTTATATGAAATCGTTTCTTGTTCTTCTTTTCCTTTGAAATCCTGGTAGTCATTGTATCCTTCTGTAAGCAACTCTTGTAGAGGCTTCATAAAAAGCCTGCAAGCCTGTGGGTCAAGGGGCAAAGTGCTGATGGATTATGGGATTGCTCTATGCCCTGGTCTTGCTGACAGCCTTTATTGGTTACTTGAGGATGAGCGTGTAACCCTTTATATAATTATTGTATTAAAGTCAGTGTGCTCCTGCCTTGCTGGCACTTGCCCCTGGATCAATGTGAAGATAATTTCAGAAATGAATAGTTAGTATCGATCGCCCCCTCCCCGTCCTTTGAGCTGGCTTATCAGCGACAGGGACATGTCGCTGTAGATTATTGCACCAATGTCATTTATGGGCTCTATGATAGTTTTTGTGTGATTTTGGAGTGGGCTGTTTCAAACAAAGGAAATTCAATTTGAAATGGATTTCTTGCTGTCTGCTTTTTCACCCTTTACTCGCATGTACACAAGTAGCAATAAATCACAATCGTTTGGATCTCTTTCTCTTTTATCTCATTGCCGGGGCTGTTTGGAGCCACACAGGTGCTGGTGTGCGGTGGCGAGTGTTGTAAAGGGCAGGCATCAGCACTTCAGCGGCCGGCTGAGGGATTGCATGTGTTTTGGTATGGACACATTTGTGACTTCTGGCCTGCGGTTTGGAGGAGCTTAATGTTATTGTTGTTATTTTCCTTGCTTGGCCATTATCGGAGGCCTTCGCGGTGCCACGGTGCGTCTGCATCTTTATTTAAGGTTATGGCATGCAACATGAAATATAAAACGGCCCAGTAAAACAATTCAATTCAAATTGATTTGTATAGCGATTTTCACAATACATATTGTTTCAAAGCAGCTTTACGGAAAGTGATCAATTCTTGTTTGGATTTGCACGATTTTCACTGATATTGTTGATATCTGCATCAGTGTGTGTGTAACTAAACCCATAGTGCACAGTAAGTTTTGCATTGCAACATTAAACGTAGTTGAAACTTAACGTATTAAAATCAATCTTTACAGAAGCCTCCAATTAGAAGTAACATTTGGGATAAAACAGCAGATTGAAATGCAACAATAAGCTTTATTTTTTTAGAGAGAAAGCCTCTGTGTGCATTGGCTTACTCTGAATGTCAAATAAAATCTCTCATTATAAGTAAATATCATTTCTTATTCTTTTTTTGTAGAAGTATTTTTGTATTACACCTTAATTTCAATTAATTACGTTTCTGAATGTCATTTACATATATAAAAATACCTGACATTATTTTATGATTAACGATTGTATCTCAATGGAAACTGTAGCGGTAGTTACTCCGAGTGAAGGCCGAGTTCAAATGGGGACTTTAGTTCAAATTAAATCTTTTTTAGATAGTTGTTTCCTGCACTCCATCTCCCCAGGCTCGAAGCTTTAGAGGATACCAAATAATATCAAGAGCAACTGACGATGGAAAACGTCAAGCCTTAGGGTGCTTTCCCACCTGAGTGTTTGTTTTGGATCCTGGTGCGTTTTCTACCTTGGTTCGGTTTGTTTAGGTATAAGTGAAAACTGCTATCGCTCTCAGATCCACAGCAAAACAATCACTCTGAGACCGGCTGAAGACCGACTAAGGGAGCGTCCCCAAAGAGTTGTTTTCAACGACGCAGTGTCTCGTTCCCTTCTCAGGGAACAAGGACGTTTTGTTCGGAGAGCACGCCAAATAGGCATAACCTTTACTCCACTTAATTACATAAGTGTGAACTTGTGAATTATGATTATAACAATAACTGTCGGGGCTGATAGCCTCGTATAGGCAATACTTCGAGGTGTAATGTGGTTTTGCTTCAGGCGACCCGAGTTCGACTCCCAGCTCAGGGACCTTTTGTGATTAAAAAAATCTAATTAAAACTGTAATAATGAATGTTAAATAAGAAAATAAATAAATGTTTTAATTATTTTCCAGTGGAATAATTTACCGAATAATCAACAAAGGACAACCACATCCTCAAATAAGAGGAGTCTGACTCTATAAATAGCTGATAGATAGAGAACAAGTAGAGAAACAGAGAACAAGTTGAAAGAAAGTAAATAAAAGAAGAAAAAACTTTTACTAACAATAAAAATGCAAATCTGAACAAATTATAAAGAATATACCTGCATAAATGCGTCTGCAAGAGAGAGAGAGAAATAAATAGCCTATCATAACATACAAAGTTTAGAATGTTTAAAAAGACATATCAAGTAGTAGAAAATGTCCATGTATCTTAGTTGATTATAGGCTACTCTTGACAGAGAGTGTGTTTGGTTTCTGATAGACACGCAGAGATGGAGTGTGGCTGTTTCAACTACAGTCTACTTGAGCTTATTCCATTTATTCTATCGGGTTTGAGCTGCATTTATATTTATTTTAAAAAAAACTATTCAATCTCTGGAAATCTGTTTCAGTCGGCTCTAATTAGATTTCGTGTGGTTGGTGACTTTCTCACACTATGTAAATGGAAATATGCTGAAAGTCCGAAAACAAGAAACAAGGTTGTGTTGTGGCAAAGTACCGAACGAGCAGAAAATGACATTATAATGGAGACATGTTTTGAAGCCGGTGTGAGCTCCAGAATGTGGCCTCTGGCTCAGCAGACGCAGTAGTCCAGTAGTGGCTACATATGTTATGTTGTAAATAAGAAAACATCTGTTTTGCAAATTCCTCCATTTTGTGGTTGTTGTTGTTGTTTTTGGCGTATTTACGAACTTACGAACGCAAAATTATTGCCATAGAAACCATAGGCATTGGACACATAAATCGGACCAGAACAGATACGCAATATGGACAGTCAAAAATATTAGATCAGATTCCAATCGGATACACAAATATTTAGATTTGGACGGACAGTATGAATGTAGCCTTATATATATATGATACTTATTTTATTATAAATGTCCTCTTAGTAGTTTATGTATTGAACCAATACAGAAAGAGAAATACACAGAAGCACAGTAGAACACCGTTGGTACCAATATGGCACACTTCTGTCTCCCTTATCTGTCCCACCATCTCAGGTCTGGAGTCTCTATTAATGAGCTGGAGTTTTATAAGGGATCATATTAAATGTGGAGTGTTGTGGAGACTTCCAGGAGCAGGGCTGAGAATCACTGCTCAGTGTTTGTTGATCACTACAGTGACAGCTCAAAGGAAGTGTGTTATCATACAGACAGTTTTTTATCAAAGAAGACAATTTATCATACCTCCTGTAGATATACTAATGGTGCTTATTTGCTCACCTATCCCAGCTGACTCGAGAGGCCGACATGCTCACTGTTCATCTAAACAAACAAAAGAAGCACGTAAAGATCACCTTTGCCGTTGCACACAATTGATTTGTCTAGCACAACAAATGGGGTTTAGGGGAGGCAGCCTGGGGCATTACTTGTCCTTTCATTTCCATACCAGGGGATTCATTTATTCCCAATTCCCCCATTACTCAGCCCAACACTTCTTCTCCCGAGACTGTATCAGTGTCAACTTTTATTGCTGTTACAGACCACCATGTATGGTTAAGTTCTGTTCAGAGTCAAATCACAGCAGAGATTATGCGTCAGACCAATGTATAAAACAAATAAAATATGCAACAAATTCACCACTGACCATGCAAAAAAGATAAAACCAAAAATGTATCCTGGTAACTTTCCTCAATCAAAAGAAAACCCAGCTGTTTGACTCCCTATTACAAAACAGATCACAAAAGAAAGTGGCGACTCCATATTTTCCTAAGCCACATGTGTAACAGAAGTTGTGTCGTGCTGTTATAATCTAGTGTGTTTCTTATTTTGACCATTGAGTGACAGTGTATTGTGGGAGCCGTGAAAAAAGGCGGGTGCAGACTGTACGATTTTTACTGGTCTTTTACGATTGCCGCTTGACCGAACATATTCCCCACTGTGAACCATGTCAGACGCTCTCGGTTGTCATTAATGTCAGACTACATGTGCAGTCAAGACTGACACACACAAAACAGAGATTTACGTCATCAATCCATGACAAGCTTGGTGATTATGAACTGTATTACATGCAGAAATAAGTTGGTGGCTAGCAAACAAGCTTTAATCATGGCTCGGCGTAAAGAAAAAAACATGATGTGTGTGGAGCAAGTGCTGGTTTGTAGTTGTTGCACCAATTGTTTTATTAAGTTCTGTGCTCCTATTGACTTTGGATATGACGGTTGGGCCCAGGAACAGAGGAATTTGCTCTTTCCTTGAAGTGTGGGTTCTGCTTGCTCCACTCTTTTTGGGTGAAACAGAACACACACACCCACAAAGACTCCAGCCGGCCCTCACCCGGAGGGAGGGAGTGGATCAGTGACCAACTCCAGGAGCATCCTCCTTCATCCTGGGCTGCGCATCTCCACTGTGGCCGAACACCCTCGAGTCGGCAATGAGCAGGCAGAGGAACTGACACTGCCGGCGCCAAAGAGGACTCTGGATTCGGGCCGAAGCGCTCAGAGCCTCTCCTTGGACAGCATGCCAAACACGTGTGGCAGGTCCAATAAAGTTCATCACGCCTGCATGTGATTGGCTAGTCTACTCGTTAAGTTGGTCCTATTAGTGGGCTGCAGTAGCGTTTATGAACGGGTTGTCTAGAGCAGATGGTGTTACAAGTCACTGTCCGTACTTCCGGTGTCGTCACTCAGGTGTGTTTGATGAGGTTGGCTGGTGGTCAATGGCAGACTGTGGCTCATTTTAGTCCATTTTTAGGGTGGCGTATAAAATCCCACGGCCGGCATTGAGTGAGGTTGTCCCTCTAGTAGTAGCAGTATCCTTGTTTGCATACCGAGGGTTATAGCCCAAATGACTTTAATGACGACTACGCCACCCTGGAGTCTTGCCAGGGACAATAAAAAGGTCTTATTTTAGGCAACACAGGTTCGTTCACAGTAAATCGGCAGGAGACGTGGACACAAAAAGAAATAGGCTCCATTTTATTAAAGATAAAATTGGAGTTGATAACACAGAATAAACCTTCAAAAACAGTTAATGTAGACCACAGCAATTACAGCATTTAACAGAACACACAAAGATGCGACACAGTCGTCAGTGACAGCTGAATGTGTTTTAAAACATTTACATTTAACTAACACAACTTTCAATAGGAGAACTTTAGAAACAGTGATATAAAAATACAAATAAAATATATTCCATTCTGTGGGGTCAACAACATGAAGTGCATTAAACATTATATTACATAAGGGTTTCCCAGGGGTTCCTGAGCAGCTAAAATGTATTAAATATCAAAAAATGTACAATTAAAATAAATAGATGATTTTAAAATAACCATCAACATAGGACACTTCTATTGTTATGTGACCATTAACCAGCATCAGATAACCCTGAACATGTGAATGTGTTGGTAAAACGTGAGATTTTAAGACAAAGGGTGATTTACCTGCCAAAAGTTATTTACTGACATTATGTCAATATACATGTTTTTATAAATGTAATATAATCGTGTTATGTGTCTATTCTTGAAAATCTGATTGCCTAATCCAGTAGCTTTACACATGTTTGTATCCTAATCCATATATTTATAAAAATGGTGTGTGTGTGTGTTTTGTTAAAGATTAAGATAAATCTGTGTGTGCCACGTTAAACATGAGATACACAACAACAGTTGCCATGAACGACGCGTCTTGAAAGCGTCTAGCTTTGCTACGGTGGCGGGATTGCAGTGCTAATCAGTCACTTGTGCACAGTGGGAAAGGTCAATAAGACGACCGCCCTGCCATAAATCACCCCGCATAGAGATCCTGCTCACTTCAGATCAACAAAACAAGCTTTGATTCGTTACAGCTGTCTCGGGATAAATACCACATCATGGAAGCTCGTTACAAAATGCATTTTCATAAAATTAATTTGTCAAATATTTCAAAGAGAGAGTGAATTTGAAAGTGTTAAACAATGAAGACATTTCTATGTATACTCATGAGATTATGTTAAAGTGTTTATTACCTCTTCCGGTGACATCGTCTGTCCATCAGTGGCTTCAGAAGAGCACCACGAGGACTTCCCCTTGAACGAGGCACTCCTGAAGATCAAGAGCAGAGTCTTCCTCCTTCATGGGGTCGTGGAATAAATGAGCCAGAACTCTCCGGAAACAGATGATCCTGACGCCCGACTGTGTCTTTTGGAAGAGAAACAAACTGAGTCTTTCAATGGGATGATTTTAGCGTTTAATTCGAAAGTTTGTGCTCTGAGTTTGCAGTCTTCTGATTTCAGCTCTGTCTGTAATTACTTGTTTGTCCTCTTATTGGAAAGTAAAATGATGTCTAAGAAGGGTTTATGGGGCCACAAAGGGCTGACCTGTTCTATCGGCCCATGCATTCATGTGAGGGTAATGATGACAAACTGGAATGTTAGCTGATGATTAGCAGAAATGGTAGCAGTTAATTAGTTGGTTCTTCGTTTATTGTTCCATTTGCACATTTTGGGGAGCAATTGTTATTAATTAGAGCTATCAAGCCGAAGGGCCGAGGTGGAACCTTACCGTAAATCACGGTGCAATGAAAAGTCCATTATCGTGTCCTGTACCTCCGGCCCGCGAGCCGTGATCTATTAGCGATATCCAAAAGCAGAATCGGGCTGGAAAAAGTGTACGGGATGGTGACAGACTTTGACTTCTGCTTCACTTCTTATATAATGAAAACTTCCTCGAATGCATTTGGTGTTCATGCGTTAAACACCGAATTACACTAAAGCTGGAGATGGAAACATGTTTCTGAAGCTTTATTTTTAGGAATTATTTTAAACATGTAAATAGCCACATTAGACTCCTATTTCTCTATGGGTGTACAGATGGCATTAGTGTTAATGGTTTGTGTTTTGCCAGCTCGCAGCACAGAAGCTGATGTTGTATATGGAGCGGTTAAAGAGCTTGTGACTGCCAAACCCAGAAAATCAATTAAATAAATGAGAAAAATGACTCCAGTGGAGCAAATATGAACATTAAAATAATCAAATTACTTTAAAGGAAATCAATCATATAATTTAAAGAGTAAACAGCCTGAATCTTTTCACTCTCCCTTGTGGTTTACAGGAACAGAGGTCTTTTATTTGGCCATTGATATTTCGCTAGACTTCCAGATTTTGCTTTCTCTTTTTTTTTAAAGGAAAACGAACAGGCTCCAGTTTTGAGCGCTTTATTATTTCCAGCGGAGAGCTTTAGGAGAGATCTATTTGTGAGAATCTGATTTATAGGAGATCAAGATGAAGCTCCGTATTTATTAATTAGAAATTTCAACATATTCTGTACTTTTACTATGAATGGTTTGGTTATCTTGATTTTTAAGTTAAAATCTGAATATTTCAACATACTAAATGAGATCCTAACTCAAATCACTATGATTGATAAACATTAGATATGAGTTACGATGGTTCTGGCCACTGTTATACGCCATTACAAGGGAAACTACTGCACTGTAATATTGGCATATTAAGATAATGACCAAAGACTTCTGGGATTTGTCTGCATTCAATCCTGAATTTCAAGCTCACATCCGAGTAATTTTTATCCATCCTTAGTAATTGTATTCTCGAGTATTGGCATTGAAGATGAGCAGTGATTCGCATTCCTGGACCCCAACACCGCACACCATGGGCTGGTGTACACTTATCCAGACACAAACGCTCTCCATACACACCAGTGTTTTCAAGAATAATCTAAATGTTTCTCATCCACACTGAGATGTTGGAGGACTTCTTGAATCTTCTTCCTGCATGTGAGTAAAGCGTAACAGAAGTTCACTGGGATGATTCAGAGAGGACAGTCATAATAAAGTTCTCATGCTTTTCTTGGGGCACGATCACTTTATGATCAACAAGGTCACACACAATCCCAATCCCATGTGTGTGTCTAACGGGGATTTCACGATTGCTTGCTTGATCTGAAGTCCCCTTCCCCGCTCGTCTCTGTTCATATCATATATACGTCTGAACCATGGTGTGTTTGCATAATCACGCTGACACCTGTGTTGCTAAAGGATATGTAGAAAGCACTAAATAGATAGAGTTTCTCTTTATCACTTATGTTGTTCAGTTTAACCTCTGGTTTAAGCATCAGCACATGAGCGTACTTGCATCAATCTGCTTTAAATGCTGCAAATGTCCTAAAGATTGGGGAGTCCATTTGTGCCGAAGCCGAGCGGAAACGAGATATCCATTCTCTCCGCTTCGGTCACGCTTGTCAGTAAAGTGAGAGAGAACACACACAAACACAGTTTTATTGAGTCGTACGCCATCTATGGATCACTTCCCTGATTTAGTACGATTTCACTCATATCGAGTTCACATGAGCCATACGCCAGACTCCAGTTCAGAAAACAGCGTTCACATCCTCCAAACGAACTCTGACGCGCACACGAGACGCTAGTGGGAATGACCTGGACAACCACGGCACTCGTGTTTCGCTGCAGGACAGCAGATCAGAGGCATTTTCTGTCATCTTCTCAGTTATGATATGATGAAGCGTTTTCACGGGACAAAACCTCTGTCTCAGTGTGGACGACACACTCCACAAACGTAGATCCAGATCATGGACGTAGCCTTGGATGTCTCTCGTATCTGATACACACTCATCGTTTATTCTGCGAGCTGATGAATTGACCCTGGAGGGCCACCGTCCTGCAGAGTTTGGCTCCAACCCCAATCAAACACACCTGCCGTATTAAAGGCACAGCTGTATAAGACATTTATTATAACAGTCTTATATGAATATAGTTTTACTTTAATGAAAATGTGTAATACTAATATTCTGTTTATTTAGACAGTCTGCAGTTTGCTTTTAATTATACTGCAATGTTGAATAGAGATAACTACTCATTTTACACCCAGAAATATAAAATATTTAAAAACAGTCCTTATGTTGTTGGGATTAATTATGATTAATTACAGAAAAATGTATGTGTGTGATCAAATTAGTTTTTTTCTATTAACAGCTCTAGTGGCAAATCATCAAAACAAACACGAATACGCTTCCTCATATTGTGATTGCTGCCGTACTGTGATCATGCTGAAATATGACAAATTAATGTCTCTCAATATCATCATGATAGCAGTCCCAATCTAGCCTGGGCCCTCAATGAAGATTGACACCCCCATAAACACATATTGAAGAAGAAAGTAGTCCTAAATTCACTGGGTTAGTGTTTGGACGTTCATTCTGGGAGCAGGATAAGTGTGTGTTTAATCCACATCAGGGTCTATCGTGGCCAGAATTACACAGTCAGGACAGCTGGCTTGAGTTTAAGATCATAAAAGATCTTTTTTTAAATGAACATTCACATGTCAGTAACTATAAACTCAAAGTGTAAGGCACTTCTATTTACACTCATAATGTGAGCCTGCTATCTGTACGCCTCTCCGTTTCTCTCCGAACGCTCCGCTAATCTCTCAGTATGAACGGTTACTCCAGCTGATGAAACTGGGCCCAGTGAGCTGCTGGTCCTCTAGTGCCGCTATAAAGCTCATTCATCTTTATTTGATCCGTTGTTGACATGGGGCACGGGCCGCTGACAGAGGTTACGTCCGCGAGTGACCGGTGCCTGCTCGTTTGGCCTCTCATGTTCCCTCCTTCCCCATCTTCCTGCAGGAACGAGGCCGTGCCGAGAGGTTGAGCGGGACCTGATGTCAATTTCACGGGGCCACAAACTGGAACATCCAATATCGTTGATGTTCAAGACACTTACGCCAGTATAGGGTTAGGCGGTGTGTTTGAATCTGAAAACACTAACCCTCAGTTTCACAGACAAGGCTGGAGTCTAGTGCCTGATTACTGCATGTTTCAGCTGTTTTAACTGAAAGAAAAGCTAAGAACATGTTTACACACCAGTAATGTTTAGTTTCTGAGGCACCTAATTGAACTAATCCTGGTTTAATCTAAGCCCTGTCTGTGGAACCAGGCCAACAAGTTCTGACAAGCTTTATAGTCACTTAATTAATTATAATATATTATAATCCCTCAATTTTGAGATTCTTAAACTTCTGACTGCATTCATGTAGAATTGGTATAACATAATTCAAGTCAGCAAGACCAGAAAATATTCCTGTGTGGCTTCGTGCTATTTGAAGCTAGTGAATATAGTGTACAAATCTAGATTTTTATGGGAAGCTTCGGTAAAGTATTAGTTCACATTACTATATTATAAAATGCTCATGATTCCTTCTGACAGTTCTTCTGAACCCTGGGTTTTACAGAATGAAATCAAAGTGCTTGGTCTAGTTTTCTGTTATCATGTGCTCACCACTTCTCGCTTTACACACCTATTTTTGACCACGTTTACAAGAATTGCTGCCTTATTAAGAAAAAGACATTAATTATGTCAATGTTTAATTTCGGACAATAGAGCAAGCCGGCTCACTGGCAGTAGTTTCCGGCACATCTTAAAATAAAGAAGGCGCCTTGTACGGGTGCTAATTCAGTACAATCCTGATGTCATTATGTCACGTCCAATACACAGGCTCAATATTAGCACTTACTGTGATACCTGAGAAGCTTCTGTGAAATCACAGTACGAGTTCACCGCTCCAGTGAGGTCTTGATAATAGCAGTGTAAACCGACCAGCCTGCTTTGTACTATATGCAAAGCCTAAAAGGGTTTTTCTGTTTCGTCATCTGAAGAGCTTATGTTGAATTATATCTGCAGTCATTGTCTTTCAGTCCTGTGAATCCTCTCTGTCTTTCATCCACTGCACCACATTCACATTCAGTTTATGGTATTGGAAACAAAGGGACTGATCCTTGTTTTATTTCAGATGTGCGTGTAACCCGTCCGCTTCCCAGTGCTCAGAGCAGGATTCGAGCGGCGCTAACAAGGACGCTAAAGACCGCAGTCATCATTCACGAGTGCGCCTCTTGAGGCCGGGGGAGTGAGGTTTACTCGCTGGACTCATATGCCAATAATACTCTTAGTCTTCCCTAGCCCCTTCATATAAATAACATTTGCAATTTAATTTCTTCTGAGAGACATAAACCATCTCCTCTCCATTACAGGAAAAGCTCAGCGTTTGGATGAATATATTCTCAAGGCATATACAAATCTGATTATTTTAAACCATCAACTTCAACATTCATATTTGTATATGTTTCTTCAATAAAATGACACGTGCAAACTGTAGAGGTCTTTCTTTTGCTTCACATTAACAAACAGGACAATAATAGTGTTAATGCTGTAAAATTCAACGATTATGAAACCAAATCGATTTCAGCTGCTCTACAGAGGTGAGAGTGTTATCATTTAGCTCAATTTAATGTAATGTTTTTACATTTACATTTATTCGGGAGTCCCACAAGCCAACCAGGTCGACGGCGTCCTTTGCTTCCGCTGTCCACCACCGGGTTCGGGGACCTTACGGCCACAGCTTTGACAGTGGAGGCGCATTACAAAATTCTGGAACCATCTTATGTATATTAGAACCATTTGCTATTACACTAAAAATAAAACGTATTTTTTACTGTAAAATCCCGGCAGCTGTGGTTGCCAGAACTTTTTTGTTAAAAATACGGTAGGAGTGATAATGGTTTTACAGACTCAACCTAAAATTTACAGCCATAAACCATATTTAATTTTCTGATAAAATGTTTATTTACCAAGCTTTTGAAAAACTTATATCTTGTACCATTGTAATACACTGACAACCAACAATCATCACAGCAGAGATAAGTCACATGATCAATCACAGCCAATCACCAGCAGTCTTCATTTAGAAGCTGCACAGTCACAGAGTCATTCACACGAGCATTAAACACCATCATGGTAACACACATGAAATTACAAAAAATACAATAAACATTAATTTTACAACATTAAATGCAACAAAACCCCAATGCACATAACTGATTAGTAGTTTTGCACTGTAGCATTTTCTTTTACCATTTAAATCACAATTTTTTTTTACAGTATACACATGTATAAACATTATCCATCTGTCCGTTTTTTACATCACTTGTCCTATGTAGGGTCTCAGAGAAGCTGGAGCCTTAAACATTAAAAAGTGTCCTTAAATGAAATATCTTCTTCTCGTAGCCCCACAGTAAGATCTGTGTTTCTGAGGCGTGTTGTGTGAAGGGTCGGCGCTGTGTGAGGCGCACACATCCATCAGCGGGGACACAGCTGCTTTAACCAGGTGTCATGCTGAATTTGTGGACTGTATGAAATGGTAACTGGCTCAAAGACATTTAAGATTGCAGTATTTGAGCTCATATTAAACTGCCATGCCTGATTTCTGCAGTGCTGTCATGAACGTGATGAGGTAGTCAGCTCCTTCACCTCAAAGCTGATGGTTCCTGTTCAATAAAGAACACAACACTGGTTCGCCATCAAAGACAGAAATACACACGGGACCGTGAGCAGAAAATGTACAAAACAGAGTTCTGCCTGTCAGATTACATAATTAAGTTATTCTGCGCTTCTTTCTTTCCTGATATTTGAGAAATTGGTTTAAAATCATTGTCTAAAGTGACATTTACCAAATCTCCCGCACCCGCCTACAGTAAATGCTGCATTACCGTACTGTGCTTTTATATTTGGATGGAATTGTCCAATACCGTCTGTCTGACGAGGGACAGATTTCGGTTCTCAGTGTCCATGTTTAGAGTTAAAACAGAAACGTTTTGAGCATGTCTTGATATAATCCCAGATTTGTGACGTGAGATCAGACCTCTGTGTGAACCGTACACTGGCAAATACACAGAGCAAACCCCGGTAGCGCTTCCTTTTACAGTCCAGTTACCCATGTAAATGTACTTATTTTAGTAACTACAATTACTAGGTAATAACTAGTACTAAGCCTGAACCTACCCCTGTTCCATGTACTTACCTTATATTAGCCAATACCTTCTAGGTAAGTACACTGTAATAAAGGAAGCGTTACCCAAACCCTTTTCTTTGCAATTTGAGGTTATCTTTGCTGCTTTAATCAAGGATCTTTTGATGCTTAGCATGCTAATGTGCAAGCCCATGTTAGCTTTCAGGCTAAAATACAAGAGTGAAGTGACACAAACATATCTGAAATTGAATGAAAGAATCCAGTCAGAGGACCATATCATTAAAAAACAACGTATTTCTATGATCAAGTTGTGTTACTTGAGTGATTCATGTGATTATTTCATGTATATTCAGTTTTTAATTCCGGCGTATCTGGCCGTACATCTATTGTAAGACTCCTTATTCATACAAAAATCCCAGTAGATGATTCTTATATTTGCAAAATGGATGTTTAGAAATCTAAAATAGATTTTTCCTTCTGGCACAGTATCTTTAAACAAATGTTTTTATGAGGCATCTAATATCACCATAACTTTTGTACACAACAGTGTGTCACAGGATAAGGATAAAGAAGACTGATACAAACATAAATGGGCATTTTTCCCAACACACATCGTTTCAAAGCAGCTTTCCAGAAAATGCACGTCTACATTGCAATAGAGCGATCTGTTATCAGAGGCGACTGCAGAAATGTACATCACAGACAGTTAGCTAACAATGTTATAATTTAAAGAATGTATTAATTTAAGACAGAAACAGTAATCTGAAGAAATGAAGACATAAGATGATAGAGCGTTTAGCATCGGTGCCTGTTGTTAGGGTCAGCTGTTTGACAGATCGTGTTTCCCTCACTGACAGTCTCAATCCATGAGGAAAAACATCATCCAAAACTCGCTCGGCCATTCTCCAAGTCGGAAGAGGTTGATCGATGCAGCTTAATGGTGACTGTATTGGGATCATATTAGGTCACTTAATGACAAATATTAAATATTGGGCTGGTAAAGCTGTGGTCATTAGCAAGCACTTACAGTTATGGAGCTTTAATTAATTTGAACCTGATCCAAAGTCCAATACTTGCACATGTAAAAACATAAAAGCCTCTTTCACAAACCACGGCCACTCGCTCATCTGGATCCATTACAGGCTGATTGACACGTATAGAGTTGTGGACACGCTGGGAACAGACTTCGACACCAGCCGGCCTCCTATAGTGGACGTCTGGAAGAGTAATGCTGTCATAATGCCATGATCAGCAGCATCAACTCATTATCTGGGCAAATCCATTGAGTTAATAACAGTTTATTAGTGACAAAAAAGTACAATATATTATCTCTAATAAATTGTTCACCTCAAGAATACCTGAACGAATGGAATGGAGTCTACACACGCGAGTGCTGTGAGAGATCAGTGTGTGTTGGATGCATATACAGCCTAATCAAATAGTACACAGTAAAACAATAATAATAACCTCCAAGAGGGTCCTAATAATAAAACAGGTGAATAAAATGTGAACTAATTTGAGGCTTCATTGGAACGCATTGCTCTCCAGACTCTCCTGTACATCTGCGTGTCTCAGTAAAGAGAGCAGGGTGTCGGTGAGAGAGAGCCAATGAATTAGAGGAATATAATGATTTGTGGCGACTCAAGTTCCCATAATGACACAGGCTAGATTAATTATACTTGAACAAGTCATAATTATCCATGCACTCACCATGATCTGGTTCTCAGCTCATAAATCAATGTACATATATGTCATTGTGGTGCATTCAGGCGCGTATTAACGTCTTTATTTTCACCCCTTTCTGGAAACGAGACAATGTAGTAGTTCGCTTTTTCCGGCCTGGTCTGATCCCAGACTAATGAAATATTAATGTGCACCCAGCATGTAATGTATCGTTAATACCTTATTTTAAGTTAAATCTATAACACAGATTATATGATAATCTGATATAATACTGGCCTACATTGTTCAAAAGATCTGTTATAAGCTTCTTGGTATAATTGTTTGACCTCTTCATCTGGATCCTGTTCTTTAAGAGGTTTAAGATTAACTTGCAGCTGAAACTATGACTCAAGTAACATCTTTTCATTTTCTTTAAGCCATGATGCCATCCACAAGTTTCCTACATCCCATGAGGCCTTGCGTCAAAAGTGGGCGCGCCTTCTGGTTCAAAGTAAACAAGCGAGATGTGACTCAAAAACGTATTTTTTTAATTTTTTTTTATCAATTACAAATGCAATAGAAATACTGTTTGATGAAAATGGAATGAAAATATTTAATATTTAAACCCCCTCCTTTAAAGGGATTTTGAGAATGCCCACGTACATATATTACATGATATTACATATATGACATATCAAACTCTGAGCAGGAAACGTCCGGTATGTTTTAGGAACAGGTACATGTGCTGCTGTATATCCCTGTGCTTCAGAAGGACTCATCCACTTGTACTGTGTTTTGATTTGGGGAAATCAGTTCCAGAGTCAGTGTGATTATTCATGAGCCATGCACGTGTTCTCAAGTGTGTCTGTGCTTGAGTGATATCTGCATTCCCTCAACAGTGAAGAGAAGCACTCACTATAGTTTATTAAACACAGACAATAGAAAGTCCATAGAACTGTGGGCCTAATTATAGTTTAGTACTTTTCATTACATTTTGCATTTTGATTTATTTATTTATTTTATTTTTAGTTGGTTCCTTACACACTGAGGACTGAACACACAGTTGGGTTAAACTGTTGAGTTTTTAAAACCAATAATATGACCTAACTGTTGGGTTTAAAAAATTAATTAAAAAATGTAAACCAGTATTTGACCCAAATATGGGCAGAAACAACCCAGTGTTTTTTGAGTTTAACATATTGTCATTATTTTTAAAGGGATTTTAGGTCTATTGATTAATGAAAGCCCAATAGTAATATCTTTTTTTGTATTCACGGTTTAGGCACTAATTATAACAATTTTGATATTCTATTTTCCTTTAACAAAATATAGATATGTTCTGTAAAACCTGATTGAAACACGTTCAGACGTTACGCCCATGACGTCAGGAGAAGAAAACTATGAGTATAAAAGTAGTCGATCTGGGCAAATACAAGATTAGTGTTCATCATAGGGACTGTCTCTCATGCATTAAAGTTTTAACGAATTATGATTATTTGAAGAGTTTGTTCAAAATGTATGAAAGATTTTGAGATTGAATCGTTTTGTCCCCCGGTTCTTAAAAAAAAAGAGTAGAAATAGCAATTTGTTTAATAAAACAGTCATTGCATATGTACAATTCTGTTTTTATTATTATAAGTGAACACAATCTACGGTAATAGGATGAGCAGGAGAGATAAAGAGCAGATAAAGAGAGCAGATTGTTTTTTTGCGTTCCCTCAGTAAACACAAGCACTAAACCACCCCCAGTGTGCACTAAAGAGCAAGATGTGTGTTTATTATGATTTCAAACAAAATGCTAATGGAATTAAACAAATGAGGTTTAGGCAAATTAGATGGCAATCTGATATTAGCTGAACCTATGATATAGGACATCATGACACGAGACACTGCGCTGAAGAATCACTCCTCGCTCCGGCTCTCATCACACTGGCTCTCTAGAGAATATTTGTAATTAGCATCATTTGCTGAATACTTCAGGTTAATTAGAATATTTAATTGAATAGCTTAGATGACTATATTATAATCAAATTAGCTCCGGCACATGGCTCGGCTGCGGCAGACTGCCGGGCTCCTCGCAGACGCATCACGCCAAACTTTCCCAACACAACACTTTTCAATATTTAATGGTCCATTTGAACTGTGCTATCAACATTTGATTATTCTTCATTGAAGAAAAAAAAGGAAAAGAAAAAAGCATAGCAGTGACAATAATTGGGGAAGTGCCCATAAAGGACTGAGCTCAAATTCCCATATGGCGACGGGAAAGATTAGCTAGTGCATGAAGCGGGAGGAGGAAGAGGAGGAGACGAGGCCCGAGAGGACGCGCAGATTTAATTATGCCGTTTCCCAAGCCCTGTGATTGTGTGTCAGTGTTCATATGTACAGGCGTGTGTGTGTGAGTGAGTGACAGAAGACGCCGGACACGTCGCGTATAACACACACGTATCGGCTCGCTCCACAGCAGGAAACAGATGGCGCTCCGCTGGAGTTATCTGCTCTTTATGACTCTGGACTAATGCCTACCTTTCTGCTCTGCAACGAATAAAATGATGCCGTTTATGCTTATAAACCTCCAATCAATCCATACTGAACCTGTAGAGAGAGACATGAGCTGTCCTTGGGCCTGTCGCTGATGTGTGTCATGATCATCTCAGCTAATGTTCATTATAATATCATAAATGTCACTGTGATCAACATCTGCATATCTATAATATTATCAGTGTGTTTTCTGGATTGCATATGATTAGAATTAATATAAAACAAACCAAACCAAGCAGTGTTTTATAAAAGGAAAGAAAGAATCGTCTTAATCGTACACATTTGTTCCAGAATGCATCCAGAAGTGGAAGAGGAAATGTGTGTGTTGGAGAGCCTCGTCCCGTGAGTGTGTGCATCGCTCAGCGCTGGCGTTGATAGAGTGTGTCAGGGCAATCAGCCGGGCCGCCTGAGCCTGAGTGCTTCTGCCAGCGCACCGGGACCCTGAGCAGGGCCTGATATTACTTTACACACGTCTGACAGCCGTCGCCGGCCAGGCCCAGAAAGCTCAAAACACACAAACACACCATCCTTTGTGGAGGCCAGATATGTTAGTGTTGTGAAAGATCCTTTATAGAAACGTCTACAGTGCGATTCTGTGTTTTTATTCGGCTTTATATGTGAGACACAGAAGCACGGGACAAAAATTAAACACACAATTTATTATAAAACGTTTTTAGAGAGCTAGTAGAAATACACTTTATTTTAAGAAAATGTGTTTAGCCATCACTTTTCTGCACTGAGAGTGTGTTGAGCTCTGCTAATGTCTCTAACTGCAGAAATGACAGATTTCTATTACATTTAACTGACACTTTCATTTTCCAGTGTTCAGTATGATATGTGTGTACTTTATGTCAATTAAATTGCAACATTAAAATAAACTGCAACTGGGGAAAAAGTTGCGCGCGCACACACACACACGTTGTATCCTCGTGGGGATGGAAAAAAACAAAAGTCCCCACAAGGTCAAACGTGTCTGGTATTACTACCCCCCCACACACATTAAAGACACACACACACACACACACACTTACACATAAACAAACACAGACAGACACACACAAACACACACGCACAAACACATTCACACACTGGCACAAATATGTTTACCCTTTGAAAAAATTCTATTTTTGCTTATTTCTATTTAACACAATCAGTGTTACGAACATCCAAGCAGAGCATGTTTAACTTTATAGTGCATTTTAATAAATACATTGATCAATAATTCACAGAGGAGAGAAGAGAGAGTGAGGGAACCACTGGTTATTTTTTATGATTTTAAACCATTTTGGAGTTTCCCTCCCCATAAATCTGTTTGAGCTTATCCATATTCCCGGATTTTTTTGATAGCACGTTTTTTGACCTTATCCATATTCCCGGATTTTTTTGATAGCACGTTTTTTGACCTTATCCATATTCCAGGATTTTTTTTGATAGCACGTTTGTTTGAGTTTATCCATTTTCCCGGATTTTTTTGATAGCACGTTTTTTTTTTTGAGCTTATCTATATTCCCGGGTTGTTTTAATGGCACGTTTGTTTGAGTTTATCCACGTTATTATTATTATTATAACACACCCAAAGGGTGCACATAGAAAGCCACGTTTCACACACTCCATCCTTTTACAAGGTTTATAAACACTCAAATACACACAATTGTGAAAATGCTCTTCTTGGTGAGTATTCACGTAAACACAGTCGGTCATATCTTAAGAGAACAGAATCCACTGGGATACTGGATCAGCCCATTAGATCTTAAAGTGACAGCAGCCTAATACTGAGTTACAATTTCTGTAACAAGCTGCTTCACTGCACAAATTATTATATTGTGATATCATTATTGTGAAATAAAAGTACTCATATCATGAAATAAACTTTGTTCATATCACCCAACCACCCTTAATATGTCAATATACCAAAAGGTGCTTTTATCAGCATAGATGGTGAATGTAAAAAGTTTACTTCTAAACTACTCAAATGTGTACTTGTACAACTTATTTTGCCGTAAGGTATCAGAGGGTATTTGAGTCATCATCTCTAGAACCACTGTAATGTTGTCTCGCTTGACCTAGTATTCATACGGCACCTAGTCAACCCCGCATTCGTTCTTATATACCTGCATAGTAATGGTTTATTTATTCACCCCTCCCTTTGTTTTGCACTTAAACCGTATTTATTTACATCCCCAAATCACACTGTCATTTCCATACATATGAACCATGTTCTCGGCTTTAATCTTTCTCCGGTGGCCTTTGTTCTCCCGTGGCCTTCTATTGACAGGCCCCTGTGGTGAAATTTATGTCACATATTTAATATGGACATGGGGATGATTATCAAATCCATAGATGCCAGGAAAGGCTGATCAGCTGTAAATAATGGATGAGGGGAGGATGTGACTCAATTTGTGAGCAGCACAGAAGAAAAGAGCGTGCATTGACTCCCCCGCTCCGGAATGCCATTATTCGGGTCGATCTTTTCTCCTCCAGCCTGACATCACTCAGGGTAATCATCCTTCAATAAAAAAGCTGCCCATAATAAACGAACAACCTGGGTCAATAGAGGAATACGGAGAGGGATGACCTCTTGTGTGCGACAGTGTATAAATGGGTTTCTTCATCAGAGGTGATAGGCCCCCCTGCACTTTAACACCGAGCAGAGCCACGTCGCACTTATCATCGCGATTGCCTGCTTTTGTCACGGTTGTGTTCGCTGCATTAATGAATCAATGCTCTAATGAGGCGGATTCCCTTCCAGTGGCTCATGTAAATACAACACCATCATGTACCAAAACGTTCCTCGCAGGAAGAAACGGTAGATGGAAAGGCAAGGGTTAGTTTGTAGAATGAGGAGTGGAGGCCATCGAGCGCACTCGAGGAATGCCTTCTTATCATGTTAGTTAAGTAGCTTGAAGCTAACCTAACCATGTGCTGTACAAACATAACCAGTAGATCGACAGCAATACCTGTTTATCCATTAGCATACGTATACACAGAGACAGCAAAGCCAAACAAACACGATTCACATGGCCCATTAAAGCCTTGGACGCTAAATGATGAACATCTTACGGTCACGAGTGGCTAGATAGACCGAACTTCACAACCCAGACGGAGGTAAAACTGAACACTGGTCATGAGCCCAGAGCTGGACAGAAGAAGGTGGATCCCACTATGAAATGTGTCTTCAGCGAAGGATGAGATGTCTCAGGCTCAGTTTGACTCAAGAGCACGTGTTATTTCTGCAGGCGAGTCTCGATGGACTGATTTAATATTACTTTAATTGCCTCTTTTCCTGAACCATATAATAATGGTGTTATAATGTCTCTCCATGAGCTGTCTAAGGTTATGGTGTTGGTGGTTATCAACCCTCATCAGCACATATCATCAGGTGAAGTCATGAGTGAAATCTGGTACTGACTTGTAGCATAAACTTCTGGTAATACTAATAGTTTTCTTAATTGTTTTTAAATGGTGTTAATTGGTGGTTATAATAAACATTGGTAGAATACATAAACAGACTGCCGCTACACGAGGCCAAGAGAGGGGAATTAATTTGTGGCCACCTCTGAGATAATTAGAAAACATGAAGGAATACAGTTAATGATAAAAAGAAAAATCAAGTTAATGATCCTTAATGAAACTGATTTGCCGGGAAGACCAATTATTGAATTTTTGAAAGTGTGAACAAAAGAAACGGCTGAGATTATCTGTGAATTTGTCCATCTTAAATCCTGATCCATTGCTGGCATATTAGATGGTGTTATTCAATTCAAGTCACATTTATTTGTATCGCACTTCTCCCAATACATATCATTTCAAAGCAGCTTTACTGGAAACGCCACATTACAATTTAGAGTCATCAGAGGTAAATGTATAAATTATGTATTTCAGAAATGTACATATACAAATCACCCAGGTAATATAAACATTTATTAATTTGAACAATGTAATAATTTAAAAACAACATCTATATATCCTGTCTAGATAGTTAGTTAAAAAAAATCTCTTTTAAAAAATATTTCCTAAATTTGTCTTGTTTTGTCCTGAATACGGTCAGCTCCACTGTCTAGTTCTCCAGACTCTTTAAATGTTTGTTTTGTCAGAGTCTCTGTCCACTGTTGAGGGCCGTGATGCTGCATTTAATTCTAGGTAAAGGTGCTCCGATTGAGCGAGTCGACTGTTATATACTGTTATTGTTATAAAAATGCTTTATTAACAAACTTAATCTCACAGAGATGAACGAAAACACTCCAGGATTTCAGTTCACACACGACTATACACAGAGGACGACCAAACAGGACTAACTGAACTGAAGGACACTAAGTACAGAGACTGATGGACATTGATTAGTGAACACAGGTGAAGCAGAGGATGATTAACAAGACACAGGTGACAGCGATGATGATGACGGCATGTGTGGGTGACGGGAACATGAGGGATGCTGGGAAGTGTAGTGCAGAGTCAGATGAGGAAGATTTAGGGCCCCAATGACCGATGTTTTCAACTACCCGCCCGCAACTCGGACCGCAAAAAAAAGTAAAAAAAATATTGTACCCGACCCGCTTCCTGACCACATTTTTTAAAAGTACTAAATTGTAGTGTCATTGGGCCATAGACGTATGAACAACACAGCATCGCAAGAGGACATAGCCCTATACACACAACAAAGGCAAAGCCAGCACTTTGGTCATCATCTTTCATTATTTCAGCAAATGTCTCCCACACTTTTACTCTTTCTA
>JAOTRC010000008.1:29491099-29503740 GCA_027497675.1 Cyprinella lutrensis | reverse complement strand
AAACAAAAACTTTTATTTTGGATGCGATTAATCGCGATTAATTGTTTGACAGCCCTAGTATTTATATATATATATATACAGAATTTAAGTTCAAATAATTCTTAAATATATACATGCATGCATAGGTATTTATATATACAAAATAATTATATATAATTGTAATTAACTTTTGCACAGCCCTAGTTTTAATTGCAGTTTAATATGTATGTGGCGTGTAATATTCGGTGATACTGTGTCGCAGGTGATCACAGACCTGGAGGAGCAGCTGACCCAGCTGACCCAGGAGAACGCCGAGCTGAACCGGCAGAACTTCTACCTGTCCAAACAGCTGGACGAGCTGACGCTGGAGAGCGAGGAGCGCCTGCAGCTCAGTCAAGATGTGGACCGTCTGCGCAGAGAAGTGGCCGACCGAGAGATGCACCTCAACAACCAGAAGCAGGCACGCGCACACACACACACACACACACACCCATCCGGGTGTCTTTGCACTCACGGTTCCTTGAAAGTGGAGTGAAGTGTCTTTGGGGCTGTTTACATGACACCGTTTTCAACTGAAAAAGTAAAACTTTTTAGCGTTTTGGCCGTTCATTTACACAAACTTTTGAAAACGGGTTTCAAAGCGCACGTTTTTGAAAATGGTCTTTGTGTAGACAATAAAAATGGGAATCTCTGAAGGCAATAACGTTATGCACGTGTTCAGTCTATAGTGTTTCATCGCCATCTGCTGGCCTGGGAGCAGAATACGGCATCTCTTATCTAGTCATTTTATCCTTTAAAAGTTATCTTTGATCACTAAAATGGCATATTTAACCCCTTAACTGTCACCGCCCGTACCGGGACGCCTAACTTTACTTTATTATATTTCTATTAAATCTTAATCTAATTATGACAAATGATATTTGGTTGGAAAGGTCTAAGACTTCTAAATGGATATTCTACCCCTGTTTTGTGTTGCAAATTATGTAGGAAGAGTTATTGATGAATTTATGACAAGAGTGCACCTCAACAAATCTGCAGCATAACATCTGGTCTGACCTTAGTTACAAAAAGTTGATGCACCCACTTTTAATCATTGAAACTTCTGTTTTTATGCTAAAAATTCATAATAAAACATATAATCTAGTATTTTTCAATAAAAAATTACATTATAGTATATTATCCTCTAAAAATTACAATATGTGTGTGTATATATATATTATCCTAAAATATAATATAATTTTTTATCGCCTTTTTATTATATCACATATTTTAGTAGTTATCATAAATTTGGTATCATTTGAAAGCTTATAAACTCAGAATTCATCGTGTGAAAACTGTTTTGTAATTGAACATTGCGTTACCATAGAAACGGTAGTTATTTTATCAGGCTCCTCCCCTTTTGGGCATCATTATATTTCATAATTTATGATAAAAACCTTTTCTAATCTTGACAAAGCACATATTGTCTGAAAGGTCTGAGTCTCAATGTTCCAAATTTTGTGACAGAATTGATATTTGGACAGAAATGTATTAATTTGTAGAGGCAGAATGTATACAACTCAATTCAATGGAATTCAATGGCACCCGGTGGCTATTTTTGGTACTACGGCTAAACAAAATGTTCATTTTTTGTGATATCAACTTCAAATTTGGAACATAACTTGGTAATATTTATGGCTTTGATTTTATAGTAATTTTAGAGTAAAAAATATTTGTAAAATATATATTTTATATAAAATAAAAACATATATCGTACAGTATATTTGATTTACTGTAAATTTAAACTTCCATAACTTTTTCATACTTTCATTTTTTGAAGTGTTTTCACTTCAGCAATATTCTGCTGAGTGTTTTCTTTAAAACAAGACCAAACTTGGGTATATATTCCAAAGCATTCTTAAATTACAACCATTTAAGTTTGAATAGTGCATTTTAACCCCCATTCTCAAAAAGGGGGGTGACAGCTAAGGGGTTAAAGCTAAAATATCTGTCTTCAATAGAAAAAACAGTGACCACTCAAGTGTATTTATACTAAATCTAATTAATTAAACCAATCAATTTTGGTTTGCGATCCTCCTACAGTCTGCACTATATGTATGATCAATAGATCAATAATGACACAGTTTTACTTCTAATATGTTAACCCCATGCTAATCAATATAATGTTTGGTACACACTTCCACAGCATTAAAAGTCGATAGAATAACACGTGACAGTCGCTAACAGCTTGTTTGGCAGCTAATCAAACACCAGAGCTTCAAAGCTGTGGTTTCCTGCACGAATGAGACATTTAACCAACATGTACGACTAATAATATTCCAAAATTAGTAAGTTTTTGAGCCTGACCTCCCAGAAACTCTCTGTGGTCTCGTCGGACATGGCGGACTCATCGTAGGCACCCGACATGCTGTGAGATTTGGCAGAGCAGGATTGAAGCTAACGAATGAAATTCACCATGAACTGCAGAAAAAAAGACGTTATGAGAACGAAATAATGAACACTTTCATTAACAATAAAAGGAAAACGCCAATTAAATGGTATAAAAAAATGTCAACCCAGCTAACAAGAAAATGTTAAGAACGTTTTGCTATTATGCTAACATTAATTCTGAATGTTGTATAAAAGGTTTTTAAAAAGTTGTTGTGCTAACATTTTGGGAACATTAATAAAGAAAGACCGGATAACTTTGAACAAACATTTCATTAATGTTGCAGGATAAACGTCTGAACGTAGAACCTTAGCATACGTTCTTGCTAGCTGGAACAACAAAGCAATTTTACCAACAATACCTACCTAATAAGACCTCTTACAGGACAATAATGTGGTGTAAAATTCATTTAAAGCTTTCAATATGTCAAGTGGGACCATGCATTTAGTAGTGTAAGAAGCCTTAAAAGCATGGAAACAATAGAAAGTGAAGTCTTGTAGTCTATTTTTTTGTGCTAGTCATGAAGTTTGTCCTCTGACTATTACAATCTAATTGACAATCTTGCAGTGAGGTTTATAATGTCCTGGGGTCTCATTTATAAAACTGTGCGTAGGATCCTCACTAAAAGTGTACGTGCGCCCGAAAGCCAAAAATGTCGTACGCCAAAAAATATTCAGATTTATAAAACCGTTCGTACGCCAGAACCTGCGCAGAATTCACTTTCTAAATCCCAGTCAGCGGGAGATTGCGCGCACGCGCGTCTCCACCCCGAAATAACCATATATGGAGATTACAACGCCTAGTTTAAATATGCATATCCTCATCTGCATATCATTTGCATATGATTATTCATCCACGTGATACCAAGTTTAACGGTACAAGACGTTACGAAAATATGAAATGCGGATGTGCCATCACATTATTACAAACATTATTTTTTTAGTAGCCTTAGTAGCCTTGCCTTGTTTTGAATGAATAAATCAAATAGTGTTAAATACATTTCAGAGAAAGTTTTTCTCAATCTTTTCCACTGGCCAAATAGTATTTTAATTGATTTATATTTTAATGGAAACAGATAGACCTTGTTGTGCATTATTTGGACGAAACCATTAAAATCATTCTTTTATATATTTAAACTGTTATTGTGAACATGGACTGTATTTATGATTCGGACTCATAATGAAGGTTTACGGTTTTACTCCATTTGCCGTTAGATTATCGGCTAGATGTGCGTCAGATTCACTAAACGGCCCAACGTGCTCATGGCGCAGACATTTAAGAAGGGGTGGATGATTGCTTCGAGCGATGATAGGTTTGGGAAATTATATTTGAATTATATTTCTGCAGATGTACAATTTTTCTTTAGATTCTCTGTCTAATAGTGACCTAATAGTGACTTTTAGACTAATCTAAAAGTCATTTAACTCCAGCTCACCATTGATGTCACCAAAACACACACTCTTCTAAAAGTGTGCGTACGCGCGGTCAAGAGCATCCTTACGGTGCGCACTTATTCACGCCGAGTTTATTTTTTATAAATTCCGATATGTGCGTGGAAAAATGTGTATGCATATTTGTATGTCCATTTTGTACATACGCAACCTTTACCATCAGGCCCCAGGTCTCTGAAAAAGACAATCCATTTTTATCGTTAACTCTACAGTGATGACATCGAGAAACGAAGGCCGTGATATTTGATTGTATTTCTTTCCTTCACAGCGGTGCCCCAGCTCCCTATAAGCCCAAACTTAGCATCCAAATCAGCGAGATCAGCGATTGTCATAAATACGGTCTACTGTTACTAAACTGCAGGATGTGCTAGTTAATGAAAATAGTTAATAACACTGGATTAAGCCGTGAAAGAGCTACAGTTCCCCAATCAGCTTTCTGTGCATACAGTCCGAGATGGCATGGAGCGCTGATCTGCCCAACGCTGGGGACACTCTTCCCAAGACTGACCTGAACACACTTACAGACCGTTTCCGACAACTGCAGCAGATTAAACACCACTGTCTCTGACTTGTCGTGTTGGGCATTATCTGTCGTATCAAACTACATTAATCATCCTCAGTTGTTCAGTGTGTCCCCTGCTCATATGGTTATACACACACAGAAGTATGTTAAACTTCCTGGTTGGGCGATTATTCCTTTAAACACAATTGTATTATGACTCAATAGAACATAAACAGTTGGGAAATAAGTTCAAGGTTCAATTTATATTTCAATTTATAGAGCACATATTAATACAACAAAAGTGCTGTCCATAGAATAAAATGAAAAAATCATAAAAAGTCAATGTTAATTTCTAAGCATGCCATGGACACCTCAACAATTAAGCAGCATCAATAATAACCTATTACAGCAGCACAGCACTCATGAATAATCAAACGCCAAAGTGAAGAAGTAGGTTTTTAAATGTGGTTTAAACTCAGGGGGTCGAGTATCCCACAGCCGGGCCGCCGCCGCTAACGAGTGCGGGACTAGCAGGAGATTCAATGATTCAGAGCGCAATGCTCTTCTTGGTTTATTCACAGGGATTAGATCAGCTTTATATGTCGGGGCAATGCCATGTAATGCTTTAAAAACCAATAAAAGTATCTTAAATTTAATCCTGTTGGAAACCGGCAACCAATGTAGTTTGTTTAATACAGGGGTGATATGCTGGATTTTTCAAGTGCCTGTCTAGCCTGACATCGTCATACTCATTTTCTTGTCGGAATATGAGTCTGAAACTGTTCCGTAGGGCTTTGATTATGAGGCGTGTCGTAACATTAGTCAAAAGTTTTGTGGAGGAATATTTAGTATGTGTTATGTGGCCTTATTTCAGAAACTTTCATTTTTTGTTAACCATGCATAAACAGTATTCTTGCAAAAATACAAATATGTACATACATGTTGCTCACATATTATAGTTGCCCCTGTTTGTGCTAAATAGAGTGTAATTTCACCTGTGCCATTAATATGTCTATAAGCATCTTAAAAAGCACCGATGTCAGGACATGTCAGAACATCTCAAGGACCCCAAAAACACTTTGGTCCTCAGAGGGTTAATAATGTTCATAACAGGCGTGTGTTTGGGGTACAGACTAGGGTCTTTGCATACAACTCACTGTAAGTCTTACCTTAAAGGGAAAGTTAACTAAATCTCTTATACCACATGCTCTTCTGTGCTCATCTATTCGTTTTCACATTAAACACAAAAATAAATCAGTTTTCTGTATATGACAAATAACAAAAACAGCTTAAAAACAGCACATGGAGGTGTCTATGATTGCGATAACTTCACTCAACCCATACAACAGTTGCTGGCTTCATTGTGGAGGGTAAACACATCCAAAAAGCATCGGTTGACTTTCTTTGAACAGGTGTAGTATTTGCTACAAAACGAAGGAAGATTCCAAGATTGGTAATGTACTGTTGTGTGTGTGTGTGTGTGTGTGAGGGAGCCGGAGAGGAGAGATGAGGGCACTGGCCTGGCGTCTGGTGTGTGTGTGTGTCGCAGCGGGGGGCTGATGGGGTACTCAGGGCAGGGGTAACACACAGCTGCCAGAGGAACGACACACACGCCGGAAATGAGTTGACATGATGAGAGAGGGGAGCTCCACTCCAAGGTAAATCGGCCGTCCAAGAAGACCCTAACAGCAGAAGAAATAGACCGAGCGACTCAAACTGAGTGTGCACAGATGAAAGAGAAGATGGAGAGGTTAGGAGATTTATTAAGGTCATGTCTGAACGTTTCTCAAGTCACGACATGCTGAGAAAGAAGATAAAGGATGTACCTTGATATTCCTATTATTTCACAAATCTAACAAATGAGACTCAAAGCAGCTCTCGGTGTGAACTTGGTCCGCTTACATCTCCACTTTTAGCCTGTGTTGTGAACCAGAGCCGAGTTAGTGCCGCGCGGCTGTAGCGGCATCTATACCTTCACACACGCTGTTTATGCTACTGTTGTGGTGTGTGTGTGTGTGCAGGGCCACTAAAAGCACTGAACATTATATAAGGTTCACCTTCAGCAGGACCTCAGTGTCTAATACAGGCGGACACGGGTCTGAATGCTTTTATGATGACCAAACCCCAAACGGAGGAAGACGAAAACACATCACGTCTGTAGAGGAGGCTCAATCACGCTCAATGTGTCCGAGACACAGCACACACCTGCTGGACACACACACTCGCTTAAAACATGATGGAACTGCACCAAAACAAGTCATTCAGGCCTCACACACACACACACACACACACACACACACATGAAATCACGCCGCATATATTCTTTTCAGTGACATCCTTTTCTATTGGCAATAAGCTATAAGCTGATTAACATGCTTTCATCCGTGCGATGGCTGTTGTGTGTGTGTGTGTGTGTGTGTGTGTGGGTGCGGGACATGCTGTTGGGACTCCTGTGAAAGTCAGGATAAAATATGAGAAAACAGGAGAGGGAACATCCGATCACAGGAGCTCCTAAAGGACGTCTCTGAGATGGAAACGGCATCGGTGGATCTCTACTCACTCACTAACCAAACACACACACACACATTTACACCAGCTGGAAACAGTCATAGATGCATATGAGTATATTACAATTATAATTAGGTATTACAATTTAAACCAAATCCTAATAGAATAAAATACCATCAAATGGATATATGTTTTATAGTGCACATCTCTGCTTTAGATCAGATGTTGGTGACACAGAGCCCTGGTGAACTCGTCCTCCTCACATGAAGCATTGCACTCACCATCTAACTCTTTCCTCGTCATTGACGGATATGTCTGTGTTTACACTGTTATGAGGTAGGGGGCGCTATTACACTTCTTCTGAAAGAGTACAGAATCTCCTGATCAAACACAGGAGAAGAAGAAGCAGAGACAAGTGATAGAAGCACTGCTGACGCACACGTAAAATAACACGATCGTCAAACGTTCATCAGCGTATGAAGCCAAACGACCTGATGAAGAGTTAAAGCATGAAGAGGAGACGACTGACGCTTCAGGGATTATAAACATCGTTCTGAATGCTTTTTTTTATGAAACTTATCTGCATTCAAGTATTTATAAAAATAAATGCATGACAATAAACTAGAAAAAACCTAGAATAACTAGAATAACATAAAAACCTAGAATAACTCATTTATAAGCAGAGGGTGAGTTCTTTATTTTGATATATTTCATGTTCAGATATTCATATAACAAACAAATCTGGGGGCCATAAAACTGGAAATGATCAAAAACACTGGCAGAGGAAGAGTTAATGAGTTAATGAGTTAAAGAGTTAATGAGTTAAAGAGTTAATGAGTTAAAGAGTTAAAGAGTTAATGAATTAATGAGTTAAAGAGTTAAAGAGTTAATGAGTTCATGAGTTGAAGAGTTAATGAGTTGAAGAGTTAAAGACTTAATAAGTTAAAGAGTTAATGAGTTCAAAAGTTAATGAGTTAAAAAGAGTTAATGAGTTAAAGAGTTAATGAGTTAAAGACTTAATAAGTTAAAGAGTTAATGAGTTCAAAAGTTAATGAGTTAAAGAGTTAATGAGTTAAAGAGTTAATGAGTTCATGAGTTAAAAAGTGAATGAATTAATGAGTTAAAGAGTTAAAGAGTTAATGAGTTCATGAGTTGAAGAGTTAAGGAGTTAAAGAATTAATGAGTTAAAGAGTTAAAGACTTAATAAGTTAAAGAGTTAATGAGTTCAAAAGTTAATGAGTTAAAGAGTTAATGGGTTAAAGAGTTAATGAGTTCAAAAGTTAATGAGTTAAAGAGTTAATGAGTTAAAGAGTTAATGAGTTAATGAGTTAATGAGTTAATGAGTTAAAGAGTTAATGAGTTTGTGAGTTAAAGAGTTCGCGTGTTATAAAGCATTGTTCTCTTTAAAGGGTATATTCAGTTCTGTCTTACATTTTGGCCAATATGACAGGAATAATAAGATGTTGAAATGATTATAAAATGCTGTCTAAGGTAGATCAACGTTCAAGTTTCTCTTGTTATAATTGTTGTGTACCTTCTGCAGTACGAGGACTGTGTTTCCGGGCGCTTCAGTGTTATTGCCGACTCCGGGGATCACGAAAGCTCCTCTCGCGGCGCAGGTGCGTGCCGTCCACGAAGCGGCGAAGAACAGCGATTGAAAACTTTTTGAAAGACTTCAGCATTTGTTCTGCACACTTACCTAAACACTCTGTGGGGCCGCGGCGGTAACTGGGGTCCTATTTCATCCGCAGCGTGAAGCCGGCGAGTTCCTCAGCTGTAAAATGAAAGCAGCGGAGCACAGTGAGAAAATGTATTAGCCTCGCTGTGATAAGGAGAGCCCTTAGCGAGTGACGCACGCCTTCAATGGGGAAAATAACCACTGGACAAATTGTTTTTGCTACATTAAGTACCTGTTACTTTATTTCACAGATGGAAAAAAATAATGCCGGCTCTGGGGTTTGGAAGCAGCATAGCGGAGAGAATTGCACGCATGTAGATTCCTATAAATATCCATGAAGTCTTTATATGGAAAGTGATTTGCTTAAGAACTTTTGAGCTCAAAGAAAGTCAGGCCATCGACTAATAAAATATACAATGATAGATGACAAAGTGCCCGGCGGGCAGTCGATCGGCTACTGGGGGAAATCACGCCCGATGTCTCTTAATAAAAATAAAATAAAAAGGAGGGAATATTTTCACTCGGCGGGTGGAGCGGGGATTTTTCAATTAACGACTGCGCCACCACGCCAGAGCCGCGCAAATTAAATGAGTGTGTCAGATCTGCAGTGATTTATACATCTGGACTGATCTAACAGGCTGGCGGAGCAGCTATGACACCATGACAAGCCAACAATGGATATGAAAAATGAGCTAATACCACCAGCTAAATCACACGTTTTCAAAGGCTAGCTGAGAAAAATCCGCGAGCGCTTAAAAGTGTAAAGAGACGAGGCCGTGTAAATGCCCTCGATGTCGTGGGGGACGTACGCTAGAGAGTTTCTCTGGAGTCTCCGTCCAAAGCGGATCTGGACCACGGGGCGTGTGTGTGTGAATCTACACCGCTGCTTTACGCAGACAACAGCTCTGTTTGTGTGTGAGGTTTCTCTTACTTAGCCTCTGATGAAAAATAGTTTGCTTTTCTTGCACTCAGCAGATTTAGAGGAACCAATTACCGCAGCGCTGATCTGAGTGCAGCCTCAGGTCCCCACCACCAATGACGGACTGCGTTGAAGCGCTTTTTATGTATTAGAGGGGTTTCAATTTCAGTTTTTCATCAAATCCCATCTATTCTTTTAGCCTGTGGTTTCAGAAGCAAAAATAATCTCGTGATTTGTGGAAAAGAGAGCAACATTAGAGAATATGAAAGGGCCATCTTCACAGAACATTAGGCCACGATTAGATCTATCTACAGCGAAGGGTTAAAGTTGATTGTTGTTGTTGATTGAGTCGTATTTTACCCGGACACATCTTCTCGTCTCAGTCCTGTACGGCCACAGAAACACACACACACTCGTCCAGCGGAGCAGATCGCGGCGAGAGAAACTTGTGTGATCATAAACTCAGACATTTCTTTTGACAAAACTAGCTAGGTTTGTTGATTTTTGGCTAAATTTCGACCTAAAGAGTGCTGGATCTAAAACACTGCAAACAAAAGGGTTTTTTGTGTTGGAAATATAAACTTTTCCTCATAGTCCCCGAACCATTTTGGTCATTAAATGCTTTTGATGAATAATGTTATTTCGATAATCCGATTTAGACGTCCTTCTAACTACAAGTAACTTTGCAACTACATGTCAACTAGCCGTCATTAGAGTATTAGACTGATGCTCAATATCGGCCAACGCTTTATTCTGATGATCCTCAACAGACGATAAGTAGCTTTGATACAAGTCATCTTAATTAATGGGAGTTAGTTTGTTGTAGAATGTCTATAGCTGAATATTTTTTCACTTCAAGTATCTGGACATGGATAGAGTGTTTTTTTAAAGATGTGGCGTATGATCAAAAAAGTAAAATGACATTTCTTTTGACAAAATCAGCTATATTATGAATTCTTGCTTTATACTCAAATAAAAGTTGACATGCAGTTGCAAGTTAATAAGAGCAGTTGACATGTAGTTAGTAGAATGAAAGTGGAATATCGAAATAAAGTGTAACTACACTGAAAAAAAATTGGAGTAGGATTTACTTAAAAAAAGCCAGGCAACTTTGTTCACTCAGAAAATGCTCGTAAATTTACAAAGATTTGCCAAGTAAAATCCTCAACATATTTATCAGTAGCTTTAATTGGAAATCTTTAAGTTAAATTTACTTGGAATTAAGTAAACTTCAAAAAAAATCATTTTAACTTGGCTAGTAAATAATATCGATTTAGTTGAAATTTCCTTTGCCTTACATTCCACTAAAACACTAATATCGAATTTTATTAGTCACTTATAGTATGTGCTTTCCTTAGATCAACTAAGTATTACATCATGTCAGATGTTGAGCATCATGTGAATACAGAGACCTCAATACTTGGTAGACAATACACAATGGCGGTAACATTTGTTGGGTCGTTTTTGTGTTTGAATGTGTCATTTTGAGCAAAACATTTAATCGAAATGTCACAAAATGGCAAGTTTCTAATACTAAGAAGAAAAATCAATGATAAAACAGTGCAAATAAAGCTGGAAACCAGTGAAAACCTCGTTAATTATTCAAGGTCCAGTGCATGATGGGAACCCCAGTATCAGAAAAGCTGAGTAACTTTTACTTAATTTTATTGAGTTGATATTTACACTGTCATTTTTACTCGCTTTTAACTTGCCTAAACTATTTTTTTAATGTAAATTACAGTGTTTTTTTCAGCATTTAGTATTTACTTCACCGAAAAATCCTTTTTTACAGTGTACACATTTTTCCTTCAAGGACGTGGACAGTGTACGAGAGTTTTTTTTCCTCCAGCAGCGTTCAGGCCTTCCACATAAGCTGACAGAGAGCGAGGGAAGGAGACAGGCGGACAGCAGAGGAACACGAGAGCAAACCTGACAGCGAGCTATAAGCACTCGAGCCGAGAGAGAGGCAGTCAGGCAGCCAGCGCACGCTGATTGAATGATCCCATTTCTGGGCTTTTTGTTAGACAACCGGCAGCAGTGTATGAAGATTGATACAGAAGTGCTTGACTCGCTTTGCTGGATCATCAAATGGATTGATATTACTCTCCCCCTCTGGATGAAGACAAAGTAACTGTTATGATACTCAATACAAGAGCTTGTCAGAAGCGGAAAATCATCTGGTGTCGCTGGTTATGGGAGCGTTTCACGGACTGTCATGTGAATTTATTAGGCAGATGCAGAGCTATCTGATGCTGACGCTGAAAGCCAGAATTCGCACAGAGAAATCTCAAGTGCAGATTGAATTACAGGCCCAGGCTGGTAGATGTCACAGCTTACAGCTTTATCATGATCAACACACGCACACACACACACTGACACAAAATAACCGTCTTATTTACACACACATGCATTCTGTGACATTTTTTAAATTTATAAATGCGTCGGGTTGTTCTTTGCCTCCATGTTGTACATTAAAATTGTGAATTATCCCGCTTATACCATGGTCACTTCATTGCCATATGAAGCTGTCAGGGATATTTGGTGATATTTGTGTGTGTAAATTACCTGCATCTGTGCCATTTCTCTACTTATAATAAAGCTGTGAGTTTAAGAAAACCAGCAACATTACTATAGATTGTACAGCATTAATATATATATAATACGGTGCACAAATGTGATAAATGCAGGGAGATAGACAGGCTGACGGAGAAGATTTCAGAAATAGAGACGTGCATCTAAACTTTAATCGAGGATAGTGAGAATGCCTTTAGATACGGCTTTGGATGTGCCTAGTTTGGTGAACTCTTTACATCGTTGGGTTTGGCTGTAGAGCTGGACAAAACACCGCTCTTCCGTTCCGATTACAACATTAAACCGGTTTTCCTCACTCAGTGAAACACCCACTGTGAATCCTGTTAAATGTGTCCTAGTTAGTGGCGATTCGATCACATGAAACAGTTAAATAGACACACCAGACACCATAGTCACATGTTTCAGAGCGCCTATCATCAGAGCAAATGTAAAACTGCTGGCTAATGCTAATCGTAGATTCTCTAAGATTATTATTCACGTCCAAGATAGCAAACGTCTATTTGATGTGAGTGTTTGCTCATCTGCAATACATCTATAGGACGTTTCCTGTCAGATGTCAAATAGACGTTTAGAAGATGTCAGTT
>JAOTRC010000008.1:29425469-29442457 GCA_027497675.1 Cyprinella lutrensis | reverse complement strand
TGCGTGTTGATAGCACGCCAAAAATGGAAATATGAATTGGCGTGTCATACACACGCTACTTCATGAGATCAGTCTGGCAAGGAGGATTGTTGCTGCGAAACCTGGGTAAAGGGCCAAGACGAGATAGTGGGGGAAGAGAAATGGATGAGTGGAGAGAGAGACGAGGGACCCTGGACACGCAACCAGGAGATCCAGACCTGCTCAACGGCGTCAGGCGATGGCTCTGGTCACACTCCGCGGAAGCTGAGCGAAGAAGTGTTCCAGCATCAAGAGGTCGATGATCCCAGCGTGACGAGTCATAACCCTCTGCCGTCAACCACTGACAGCGTCCCGGAGTGACTGGGTGATGACGACGGCACACCGGAGAAACACTCCTGCTGCTCGGGGCGGCCAACCCTCGGCGAGATGGACCATAGTGGACTGATACCTATTCCTCCCCAGTGGGACTATTCATGTATTATTTATTGATCAAATCTAGTCATTTATAAGGTAAATAAAATAAAAATAAAACAAAAAATCTCCCCCCAAAAAATGAAGTGTAATTTTAGGGCTTCGGGTCATTTTGAGCCGCGAGGGAAGGATTTGTTACAAGACGCGAGGGAAGAATGAGGGTTTAATCAAAATAACATGCTCAGCAAAACACACACACTGCCTTCTGGCGTACAGCGAGTCAGAGCGAGCGGGAGAAGCATCTCTCTCTCCTCCTGATGTGCTGAGACAATCACAAGTTTTATGAAACAGCCATAGACATAACAAAGGCCCTTCCTGTAACGACATGAAAAAGTCTCTCTTTTTCTACTTCTGCATTTCACTTCTGCTCTGGCTACTTCTGAACTTCATTTTACTCAAGTTGCTTTGGATAAAGTATCTTTTCCTAATGATGTACAACTGCTTTTCCAGAAGAATATGTCTGGACTCTTTTACTTCTTTCAGAATACACCATTTCTCAAAAGTAAAATAGCACCTAAAAGAAAGAACTCTGATAGGGACTTATCTGAGTAAGCATTATTAGATTAGTCATATAATTAGTGTGTCTAATTTTGGTTGAAATGGTCCAGAGATCACATGGGTACGCAGGCAGACAACAAGAAGTGAATGTGAGTGTCTGACCAACAGAAGCTCTTGTTCACTGGCGAATGAACCGTCCTCTTCATCAGGACTGTGTGAGAGACGCCATTCGGCAGCAATAACCGTCCCTGAGGACTGTGGCGGACCCGTCTTCATCTGTGGGAGATTACAGGAGTGCACCAGTGGACTAAACTACCAGTTTAAGTCATTCTGTTCCCGTCTGAGATGAGTCTGTGAGGAGCAGAATCATCATCTACCACTCTCGACAACCTCCAGCTTTGAACAGCTCTTATATTATTTATAATCACAGAAACAACAAGTAATTTTCATTTATTTCTAAGTACTGATATCATTTCATACTCTTTTAATATATAGATCATACACTGTCTCTTCTAAAGACCGCAGCCGATGAGAATAACACTTCTACAGGTTTTAAAGGTGGTGATGGCGCAGTGGATGAGACACGTGCCTTTGGTGTGAGAGACCCGGGTCCGAATCCACTGTGAGACACCGATGTGTCCCTGAGCGAGACACTGAACCCCTAGTTGCTCCAGAGGCGTGCGACCTCTGACATATATTCAGCAAATGTAAGGCGCTTGCATCAGCTAAATGAATAAATTTAAATGTACAGTAACAAATCCAACATCTCCATGTTATCATGAACAAAGATGAACACACTCATTGCTTGCTGGTGACAGTGTGTCCCGTCACTGTCGAAAGGGGTGCAATGACATTTTACAGGTACAGTCCAAGACACGGTCAAAACGAATCAGTATTAAAAGAATAATTTGATAAAAATAAAGAATCAAAAAACCTCCAACATCATTGCCCGTGTCCTGCCATTGCCCTTGACCTGAAAAACAAACGGTAACGCTTCGGATTACAGCCCGGAAAACTTACATGTGAGTATAACGGAACAATATGTAAAGTTTGGGGAACAACCAGAAGAATTAAAAAATATTTATACTGTAAGTATTATAGAACATACATTTATTTATTTATTGTTTTGCAGCAAAAGTGCAGATGTTTATGTTTGGGCTAACATGTGTCAAGGCAAGTAAAGCTAAGACTACTGATATTTTTTTTTTTTAAATATACTGGGAAATGTATCTGGTTTCATGTGGTTACAGGGTAAGTGGTGCTTGTATAATAAATAAAGTTTTCGTGTCGATTGTACTTACCCTGTATCTACTTGCCCAATATTTAAGAAACCATTGCAATAGTTTTCATTTCAGTGCACTTTTGTTAAAAAGATTACTTTATACATGCATAGATATGTACAATGAGATTTCTAAAATGCCTATACCGTATGTATTAATAAACAATTATTACTAAAAGGAACGCAGTGTGTGTTCTTGCTCAATTGCTCCCAAATGTAAGATTGTTGTATCATAATAGTAGAATAAGTTCCCCTCAGTTCTATAACTCTTACAGTATAAATATTTGTTTAATTCTCCTGGTTGTTCCCCAAACTCAAAATATTGTTCCCTTATACTTATATTGTAAGTACTTTATAGGTACACTATAATTACAGCTTTAATTACGCAGTACTATCCGGGCTGTAATCTAAAGTGTTACCAAACATATACTGAATATATTATTTACAAAAAGAATTGAGTGGTTGCGTTCCTGCATGTGTGTCGGTCATGAGACAGCACTCACTACAGGTTTCCTCCGCCTGCGTCTGAACACAAGTCTCATTTTTAAAAGCCCATACCAGAATACATCAGCAGATTTTTTTGGTGTTTTGCACCGTCCCTCAAATGGCCCTGTGGGAGCTGCTCGTGTCTCGCGCTAATGAGTAGAAATGTTTCCAAACATCCAGACGTGGCGTGGAGAGCGATTCAGGAATAAAAACATTAGCTGATTTGATTCGATTGGCATCCTCTTTTGAAGAGACAGATGAAGCGAAACTATTGTCACTCTGAGGTCTAGGAGACAACGAGAGGTAAAGTGTGGAAAATGAAATAAAAGCAGAGAGCATTTTTGAGCACTAAAGCACTAGCGATTAAAGGTAAACGCTCACACTGAGATAGTGGCTCTAAATGAATTAGCCAGAGATAACATGTTGTGCAGCGTTTGTGGGGGTAGTCAATTTTAATTAGTGTTTTGGAGACATCTTTTATCAGACTGTTGTAACCTTTCTCTCCTCCCTCCAGTGCTCATCTCCCTCCCCCTCTCCATCTCTCCGCTATCACACGCTTCCAATCAGGACCATTAAAGCACACAATCAAACATCCCTCTAAACGTCCACTCCTCAAGTGCGACTGTAACGCCAAATATTTACCTTCTGAGATTGCAGCTAGCGGAACGGTGCGTGTCGGTGCGTTTCAGAGGGAATTTGTTGTTTTCTAGTTTTCGTTTGTGCACGTTTTTATTAAACGTGCAAAATTGCACCTATTTCACTTTTTCATTATAGACTCCCTTTGATATTTGTTGCATATAAATAAAACTGAGATTAAAAAGTAAGGAATTAATGGGGGTGCAACGATTGCCTCACGTCATGATTCGATACATATCTATATACAATATTACTGTGATACTCCGAGATACATGATTAAAGCTCAACCAAAAATGTCCTGTTGATTAAAATGCTAAATTTGGTGTTCCAGTTTGTGAATTATTATATATAATAATTCTGTAGCATATTCATCTACAGAATTATTGTAGATGAATATGCTTGATCTCTGGCACTGACTGGATATAGTTAATATAATAAAGGCCACTTTATACTGGGAACATCAGACATCTGCCATTATCAGTCCCACTAATATTCATTATTATATAATATATTCAACATTATATATAGTAGTTTAATGTACTGACACTAAAACTATGAATACTTCTTACAATTTCCTCACACATAAATTTAATTTTGTCGGAATTATAAAAATACAAATTGATGCATTATTGCAATTTATTGTTACGCACCTTGAAATGAAAGATTAGCAGACACAGCATCTCTCTCTCTCTCTCTCTCTCTCTCTCTCTCTCTCGCCCATTGTTAGGCAGCTCTTTTACTGGCCTGATCAGCGCTGGTTTACTGGACATCAGCTGAAACTACCAGTGACAGGATGCAATAAACTGGAGAATAGCAGCAATCTAAGGAAAGTTCCTCATTCACGGCCTCTCTGTCTTCTATCCTGGGCAGAAAATAAAAAATCAATACAGGCACACAAGACCTTGATAAAGGCACTGGACAGGGAGAGAGCCTGTGCTAGATTTACTGAATTAAAGTGATCAAAATTTTCAAGTCAACTCAGACCACTGCCTACATAAACTAACAAGCCTATCTCCCGAACTGCCCGTCACTCACCGCGCTTCGCTCTTCTCACCCTCGCTCTGTCTTTCTCTTATCAGCTTTAGTGGGCTTTATTGGCATGACAAATAACATTGCATTTCCACAGCCAAAGCGTTTGTAGGCTGGCTATAGACAATAGTCAAATAAATGGACAGTGCAAAAATAAATAAAGAAATAGGGGGGTGTTGATTTGACATGTCATGTTAGACTTAATTTTTTCTAGCGAATTTTCTATTTGAATAAAATGTTCATTATATTCCCAGTCTTGAGTGGATTATAATGTGGATATAGTTGAGCAGATTCCTCTGCAGGGTTCACACACACAGTATACTAGCACTACAGGATCAGTCCTGTAGATCGGTCCTCACTAATATATGTACAGTAGCACATGTCCTACACCCGCAAACCCAGAACGGCCAAACTGATCTGAAGCCAAGGACTTCTGACATTCATGTGTTTGCAGAAGTGAGAGAGAGAGAGTCTCAGAGGACTAACAGTAGAAGCTGCACTAATAGATATACAGATGTAGTTGTAATAGACATCTATTACTAGATCTATTATTAGACCTCTACTGTAACAGACATCAACGCTAAAATGATTCCTGATCGCCTGATGGAGGTTTATAACCGTGTTGTGGTGTGTGTGTGTGAGGGGAACGTTTGGATTGAAATGATTTTGATCGGAGAATAGGACGTTTGGGGAATCGGTGAGACGTTATGGATTTGTGTTTAAGAGTTTTAGAAAAAACGAGGCATAATTTCAGGAAATGTGTTTAAGCAACTGAGAAAACCCGTAAGATAACAATACCGTCGACTCACTGCTCTTGATCGATACACTAGCTCTATTAGTTAAATATTACGTTGCAGCATATTATCTTCATCAAAAGACAATAAGAAGTTAAAGTGGTTTTATTTTATTTTTTTTTTAAATGTGTGACACACCACACACACACTCTCCGGCTGGTTAAAACCACACACTCTCCGACCTGCTTAAAAACAGCAGTGTGTTTTCAGTGGGCCCAGAATTCCCTAGTTACACACACAGCGTTAACACACACACACACACACACACACACACACACACAAACACTCCCTCTCTTACACACACATGGAGACACACACACACAGGAGTACAGCGTTAACACACACACAGATATACTCTCTCTCTCTCTCTCTCTCTCTCTCTCTCTCTCTCTCTCTCTCTCACACACACACACACACACACACAAATACAGCGTTCAATTCACTTCAATTCAAATTAATTTATTGGCATGACTGTACATTTTACAAAATTGCCCAAGCTTATAACACATAATATAATAATAAAGACATAAAGAATATTAAAGTATTAAAGCAACTTAAATTTAAATGTACTAATTAAATTAATTGAACAAATTAACAGTGTAACATATTATAATTTTTGTGAACATTTAAAACCAGTGTTTTAACACACACACACACACACACACACATCAACACGTGTTGTCAGGCTTGTAACAGATCGACGCATTAGAATCAGGACTCATTGCTGTTCAGTGTGTGTTTGCTTCATAATTAATTTACATTTTCAACATTGTTTGAGGATATTACATTAAATAGTTTTGTCAAACATCAGTAAGAGTTTAACATGCAGTCGGACTTTAATTACACCTGATTAATATCCATCATCCGCTGATCTGGAGAGTCATCATGGCGCGAAAGAGAACAGAACACGTGATGGACGGGGTAAGTCGAGCCTAATGCAAACTAACAGAATTGACCAAGTGGATGTCACTGAGATTGAATTAGAAGAAGCTGTGCTGTAATTGGCCTTGGTGCAGAAAATACAGTGTGTGTGTGTGTGTGTGTGTGTGTGTGTGTGTGTGTGTAGCATAGCCGTCGATACGTGACGTCAATCTTAAAAGAAGAAACAAAACTCAACAAACTGAACATTTTACCTGGAAAGTGTCGCTGATTCCCGTCGCCTCCTGATCTCCAGTCTCTCTCTCTCTCTCTCTCTCTCTCTCTCTCTCATACACACACACGCACACACACACACACCAGATCTCCATAAGTGCAGTCTCTCTCTCTCTCTCTCTCTCTCTCTCTCTCTCTCTCTCTCTCTCTCTCTCTCTCTTATACACACACACACACACATGATCTGGTCATCAAACAGCAGGATCTGCGCGCGCAGTTTTAGCGGATTCATTAAAGCACATTTTCTGATCTGAGATCAGATTCAGACCCTCCTCTCTGAGCTTCACATGTTGAACGCTCTTTATGACTGTATGAAACTTTAACCACTGTACAGGCCTAACTCACTGAACTACAGTAGGCTACAGTACCGCGAGCGGGTTTACTATAGAAATGATGCTCGTGTGATTCAGTGAAGTGGAGGTGTGTGTCCGCTGTGTGTGTCCGGTTAGTTACAGGCGAAAGGATCGATGCGGTGATGAAGGACTGGCTAGTGCTCTTCATCATCAGATGCTCAGAGAAATGATATAGCAGAAACAGTGATGCTCTTATCTCCGAGGCGCAGGACACGCCGATCGATGCCGGCCCGCGCGCGCTTTGTCTCCGGGAGATGTGAATGCGGCTCGGGACATCACTTCTGAAACGGGGATGCAGACGGTGGAGAAGAAAGGAAGAAACTTGCACATGTGTCTGACACGTCATAACTCACTCTCTGTGCTTAAATCAATCATATTAAAATCAGAGTCAAACTGAAAAAAAATTAAATGCATGACAATAATTAGGCCTAGACAGGATAAGAAAACAAATTCTTGCTGAGCTCGTATTAAACACAACATTTTAAATCGCCGCGTTTCCTGTGGGCCTACACGCGTGTGTTCGCAGACCCGGACACAGAAGTGTGTGTTAAAAAGACGGAGTGAGTCATTTTATCAGGTCAGTTTCATGCCGCCTTGAGCATCAGATGACGGTGAACTGGTGTGTCCTGCTGCTGTATCCTAGCGGTGGCTCTGCGCGCGCACACACACACACACACACCTCCAGCGCCAGCTCCGACCGCACACTAACTTCTGACGCCCAGCGGAGCGCGTCACACACCGCGATCCTCGCACGCGTCGGAGAGGCTCTGGATCCGCAGGCCTGGAGCAGAAGAAGCGATCGTCACAACTCAACAACTTTGCATCACCATCCCAGCACTTTAACTAACTTTCAGAGCGAAGACCCACACACACTCCGTCCAACACTTCTGCTGAAACTGGACTCGCCGGAGGACATGCTCTTCGCTACTTTACAGAGTGTGTTCGGTGATGATGGGATGTAATGGAAGAAAGGAACATTTACAAAGAAGAAAAGTTGTTGTGAACAGGATCCGCCCGAATCATCTCACTAACACACTCTTGGGAATATTCCTGTAGATCCGCTAAAGCCCGTGTCGAGCTGATCTCGCTGGAGAGGAGTGTGTGTGAGTGTGAGTGTGTGAGAGGTGAAGTAGTAAATTGCGGAGTCCGTCCCTCATTTCCATCCCAGTTGTTCCCACTGGAGCTCTGCCAATCCAGAGGATCGTTCACTATCATAATGATAACTCCGCAGAAGCGCAGATCCCAGCGCGAGTTCTGCCGCTAGTTCGAGCGGAGTCTGCGGCTCTTCTGATGAGTGTGAGGGAGGAAGAATGTCCCGTCGGAAGCAAGCGAAGCCCCAGCACCTGCGGTCGGACGAGGAGCCCGGGTCGGTCCTGCTGCCGGGTCACGGTGAGCTGATGATGAGGAGGAGGATGATGGTGGTGGTCTTCACTCAACCTGCGGGACTTTACCAGTGAACGCCAGCGACGCGCTTTAGTCTAATCGCCTTTAAAAACAAACACACTTTTGTCGCGGTCGAGCATTTGTGTCATTATATTTTAAAGTTAAATTCACACCCGTGCATGCATCGATGTTTATAAATTACTGAAAATGTTTGAACCGCTTTTCTTAAATTATGACACTTATGATTTAGTAGCCTAACATTAACAACAAACGGCGATTTATCCGAAACTTAAAGATTAGCAAATAAAACAAATACAATATGAGAGTAAATTATTATCTAGTTCAACTAAAAGACAGATTCACCTATACACCTTAATTTATCATTTTTTTTGTTGGTGTAACTATGTAGAAACATTAAAATTGAGTTTAATTACTCAGAGACGCTTCAAACATTTAAAAGAAAGACGAGTCTCCGCTTCAATAATTAAGATCTTCTCGTCGTTTACATTTTCACTCTTTTAAATTCTTCTTTTTAAATTGATAATTTGCCTTTTTACTTTAACCAAATCACTGTCAAGAAAGAAGGTGGCAAATGCATGTTATAAAAATATATATACGTCTTAATTTTGTATTTTAGCACTAAATGTCGCTGTGTGTTCTACTCGTAATTGTGTTTAAAGCAGTTTAATGCGATGCGCGGGTATCTGCATAACCCATGACTCTGCAGTTATTAATTACAGCAATTCGGTCCCTTTCTCGGAAAATAGGTTTACTTTTTTGCAATAATTTTAATAATGGGCTAAAAATAATAATTTATCACATGCAGCGTTTTTTAAAATACACGAAACAAAACCCTTCCTCATAACTCGGTTATTTAGTCACTACTTGCAACATTTCTTGTAGTTTATACAAACCTGCGACTTTATTCAATTTAATTTATTTCTATATTACTGACATTTTACCAGCAAATCATGTGAAAATCTTTATTTTTTAATCAGTCATGAGGCTGTTAAGGAATGTTATAACGTCGTAAATCTTTTTAGGTGATTATTACGCCAATATTTTCAGTATCACGTGTTCTTCAGAAGTCTCGCTGTCTATGGCTTTAATCTATCAAACTATAATCAAAATGCATGTCCAAATTAAAGCACATCTCGATTGAGTTTGAATCAAGCAGTAAGCATACTGTCTGATAGATGAGCAGAAAGACATGTGCACGTGGTTATTTAAACAATAATTCAAGAGTATCTAAAACTCATTCATCTATCAATAGGCCTACATATTTAAGCACATATTTGCCAGTCTTGTATCATACACATAATGCACTACAATAATCACAGTAAATTGTGTGTTTGTGTGTATATTTTTTTTAGAGAGAGAGATCCAGATATGAAAATCGAAAATTGAATGACAAATTAAAGTGTAATATTGGAGTCCTGAGCGTTTAAGCCCGATCTCTCAGCTTCTGATGTATGATCCGACTTGGACTGCATCTGAATAGCAGCAGAAGTATTGATTGTTTGGCCGTTCCAGTGATGTAAAGACGGAGGAGATGTTTCAGACCTGAGGAGCTCAGTCCTTCTGTGAGGATGGCAGTGTTTCTTCTGTCAGATCCTCTGTTTCAGATCCGCTCAAGTCTTTAAATGCTCGTTTTCATTCTCTTTTGTTTGCTTGGCTTTTGAACGCGCTATTGTGTGCGGGCCTCAGTGGTGTGTGTGTGTGTGTGTGTGTCCCCGAGGAGCCGCATGCGCTTAACCCTCGCCGGCTGGACCAGCATGGGTGGCCCATACATCTCCGGCTTTACATGCGGTCGGTGCAGATGTTGGCTTGACCCGAGAGAAGTGGCTTACATATGTCCTATGGTGTATTAATTATGATAATCTCTCTGTCGTCTTTCATCTCCATGCAGATAATGAGCTCTGATACTCTGATACTCTGTCCTGTTGTGTGGTATCTCACACTGGTTAGGACTTTTTTTTAAAAACAAAATATAAAACTGTTTTTCTGCTGAGATTTACAATTTAGGATTATTTTATAATTTGATATTTATACATCTTATGGAAAGTTTTGTGTTTTTGAACAATACTTTCCCTCCATGTTCCCAAGGCCGCTTATGAGTCCATAATTCTTGAGCTGAAATTACTGGTGTAATGTTGTGATGTATTATGAATTTCATTGTTTTATCAAAAACTATATGAATTATAGTTTTGACCAGTTAATTTAGACTGTAATCATGAAACATTTTTACAGTCTTGGGATTTATTCATTTAGATCTGTCAGTGTATATACTGTAACTCTCTCATTTTCTGTATTTTTCAATGTTCAAATTGTACGAGAGGTCTGATGATAATGTGTATTGATGCGCCAAAGATGTTAAGCAGAATATGCTGGTTTAACCTGTTAATTATCCGGGTCCAGTTCCCATCGTGGTGTGGTTACACCTGTGTCCGAGCACATGCTAACACAACACATGAACATCTGCACATCTGACCCCAGATCAGGTGCTGTGGAGGACAGAGCCATCGCTGAGTCCCGTTCATGTGCTTCGATACGGCACGGCCAACACTGAACAATAATATTACAAATTCATACATTTCATTTGAAGTAATAGTAAGCAAATGCTGTAGATTTGCACAAGTGCATCGTATACAGTAGTTTATGTGCGTGTGTGTGTGTGTGTGTCTGCTACTGGATGAAAAATACATTCAGCCATTTTGGATTATCACAAAAAAGGTTGTAATTTATTTTATTATCATTTTTAATTAAAGGTAGTAAATTAGTTGAGTTTAACTCGTTTGTAAATTTAGGCATTTTACTAGTGTGTGATATCATATTTTTATGAGAAAATTATTTTGGAAATGGTGAAGAATGAGAAGTGTATTTATTCTTTTTAACACTTATCATAACACTTATAAAAACATAAATACATTATAGTATATAATATAACAGGTTATAATACACATCTGATGGAATATAACTTTTAAAATCTAACAGTGTTTTCAGTTTGCATATCAACATTTGCTCATTGTACAGGAAATTCTATATAATTTATATATCAGTCTGTTTTACTCATATAGAAAATTAGGAAAAATTATACTTTTAGTTTGTCTGGAATAGTATATGAATGTGTCTGAATTATTCTCGATTAAATACAATGAGCATTTCTAAATAATTTTATTCCAGTCACTGCCGACATGAGGAAATACATCACCTCCTCCTCCTTCCTCTCTTCTTCCTCTTCTTCTTCTTCTTAGTATGATTATTAGGTTTACCGTATATTAGCATAATTTATTTGTTGTCAAATACATTTAAAAAACATTTGTAGTTATATGTATTCTTTAATTCTATTTTCTGCTTTTGAATATAACAAATAATGAATTTTATTCTTGATTTTTTGAAAATATTCACCCATATTGCAGTACAAGATACACTATAATTTATCTGCTAAACATTATCAACCGCCAGTTTATAAAATAGAAATAAAAATAAAAACATTTTTTAAAATAATTAAAAAAAAAAATCCTTTTTTTTAAAATAAAAACATAAACGTTTTACTCCGCAAGGTCTAATCACAATTTAGGCATGTTTAATTCAGCTTGTAAAGTTAATTCTTCACAGTTGTCTGCATAACATAATTAACAAAATATCAGACCCAACCCAATCTCTGCAGTCAAGCACTATTACCAGATAATTACCATAACGCATAGACACACACAAACACACACAAGATGTTCTGTATCCATTGGAATAATGTGTACAGATAATATCCACGATTATGTGTATGATTCAAACAGTTTGAGACGTGATGAGATATGATTTAGGGCTGCTGTGATGCCAGCTGTACAGAACATGCGCTTTCTTCTTCTTCTTCGTGTTGTGCCAGTGTTTGCAAACCCGTAGGTGACGCATCTGACAGAACCGCTTCAGTAAACGCTGAATTGAATGAAACATTGCAAATCAATGACTTGTGTTGAATCTGTTTTTAAATGGAAATATCCAGCACTGATCAGACTGATTGCACAAAGAGATTTATTATCTGGCTATACAGGGAACAGTGCAATTATCAAAGACGGTGACTAAGATAAGATACGAAAATCCAGGAAAAAAAGGGCAAAATTGATTTGTTTCTGCAATTAATAAAAAGTTGAATTCATTCATTAATTTTTGCACTTTAATTTCCTGTTCCCCACAGTGTCCGGTGAAGGAGTGGAGGATTCAGACAGTGGAAACGAGAGCCGCAGCGGGAGCGAAGAGACCCACGTGTGTGAAAAGTGTTGCGCCGAGTTCTTTAAGTGGTCGGATTTCTGTGAACATCTGAATACCTGTACCAAGAACCCGCTTGTGTTGATTATCAGTGATAATGAGGTGACTTCAGACCCAGCCCAGGACTACGTGCCGGAGCCATCCCCGGTGCCCAGCAGCGAGCCGGCCGAGAGCGAGGACGACCCCGGGGGAAGCCTCATCCCTCACGCCGAAGCCGACGAAGGGGCAGACATGATGCTGGATCCGGGGGCCGTCCTGGAGAAAGAAGACGAGCCCATGGAGGTGGAACTGTCTCCTGAGAAACCCGCAGATTCTGAAGATCAAGTTGCCCTGGCAGAGCCAGACATAAGCCTACCTCAGATTGAGGACCACACGCAGTCCTCCGGGGCCGGCTACTCTATTCCCAGCACTAACGTCACGCTGGAAACCCTGCATGGGACCCGTGTGGCGGTGGCCCAGTTCTCTCAGGGTGCCCGAGGAGCTCTGGCTGGTGAAGTGTCCACTATGGCCATCCCCATGATCCTGGACCAGCTCATGGCCTTGCAGCAGCAGCAGCTCCATCAGCTTCAACTCATTGAGCAGATTCGGAGCCAGGTGGCGCTAATAAACAAACAAGCCCCCGCACAGACCACCGTCAACCATCAAGGAGACCACAGCATGAATGCTGCCTTACAAGTCTCCTCATCCTCCAGCATACCCACCATGTCTGGGCCGCTCCATCTACGTGGCTTCATTACACCGCCTGTGCATCAGCTTCCTATTAAGGGACCCTCCACTTTAAACGGGCAGGTCTCCGCTTCGTTATCTTCAGCTCTGGAGGGAGCCTGTTCCAATGTCCCTCAGACGGGTGGCCAACTGGCGAGTGCCGGGATGAAAAGCAATATCACAATGAATTCCTTGTATCCAACGACCAGTAATGCGGCTCCCTCCCAAATGCCACCATGCTCAGTGTCGATTAGCAGCAGTGGCTGCACTAGTAGTAGCACAGGACCTGGGGGTGAGGTCAGTTGTTGTATTTCACTACCAAGGAACACACCTAGTCCTTTGACGCTGACTCATGGGAGATTGCTAACATCCCCCTCCAGCCTTCCCCTCGTCCCTCACAGCTCGCCCAACAGTGTGATCTTCCCTAATCCTCTAGCCAGTATTGCAGCCACAACAAACGCTCTTGATCCTCTTTCCGCCCTAATGAAGCACCGCAAAGGAAAGCCCCCAAATGTCTCAGTGTTTGACACCAAACCCAGTTCAGAAGATCCCTTCTTCAAACACAAGTGCAGATTTTGTGCTAAGGTGTTTGGAAGTGACAGTGCCCTGCAAATTCACCTTCGTTCCCATACTGGTGAAAGGCCTTTCAAATGCAACATTTGTGGTAATCGCTTCTCTACGAAGGGTAACTTGAAGGTTCATTTTCAGAGACACAAAGAAAAGTATCCTCACATCCAAATGAACCCCTATCCTGTTCCTGAGTATTTGGACAATGTTCCGACTAGCTCAGGTATACCTTATGGGATGTCCTTTCCCCCAGAAAAACCTGTAACCACATGGCTGGACAGCAAACCTGTTTTATCTACAATCCCATCATCGGTAGCACTGCAACTCCCTCCAACCATACCCAGCATTCTAGGAAACTATGGGGATTCAACTAGTTTCACCCCTTTAAGTCGGTCACCTCAAAGGCCATCCCCGCCATCAAGTGAGTGCACTTCTTTGTCTCCTAATCACCTCATTGCTGAGGCCAGCTCTGCACAAACCTCCAGTTCACCTCAACCTAATGTGGCGAGCGACACGCCTCCGGTTCTCAAACCTGAAGCCTTTCGTCTACCACCCGACTCCCCCGCCAGGCCTGGAGAAACCAGCATATCGATCACTTCCATGCCCCAAGTGATGTCTACGACCACAGTTACAACCACAACCAGGGCGCAGATCACAGACTCATCGAATACTCCGTCTGCCGTCTCTCATCCCTCCCTACAAATGATGTCCAGTCAGTTTAAGCCCAAGTTTCCTTTTGGTGGCCTCCTGGACTCTATGCAAACATCAGAGACCTCAAAACTACAGCAGCTGGTGGAAAATATTGACAAGAAGATGACAGACCCCAACCAGTGTGTTATCTGTCATCGTGTGCTCAGTTGTCAGAGTGCCCTGAAGATGCACTACCGCATACACACAGGAGAAAGACCCTTTAAATGTAAAATATGTGGTCGTGCTTTCACAACCAAGGGTAATTTGAAAACACACTTTGGGGTTCACAGATCAAAGCCCCCTCTCCGCGTACAGCACTCTTGCCCCATATGCCAGAAAAAGTTTACTAATGCTGTAGTTCTGCAGCAACACATCCGCATGCATATGGGTGGACATATTCCCAACACACCCCTGCCTGAGAGTTTTCAGGACATGGACACAGATCTCTCCTTTGATGAAAAGAGCTTAGACACCATGAGCAACTATGACGATGAGCTACTCGACGAGATGGACCAAGTAACGGAAGATGAAACGTGTCTCAAAGAAGGGAACGTGAACTCACCAAAACAACTCAATTCATACTCAGATATGTCTCCAAGCACCTCTCCCCCAACCTCTCTGATCTCCAGTATTGTTGCTTTGGAGAATGAAATGAAGCTGAGTGACCCAACAGTTAACGTAACCCATTCCTTCAGCCTAAAGCCTCCGGAAAATGGGAGTGAAATTGATGGGGAAAATGGGGACATGTTTAAGAATGACTCCTCTTCCACTATGGGAGACTTGGAGAACCACAGTGTTGGGAGTCCAGCTCAGTCTGAGTCCTCTGGCTCGATGCAGGCTCTGTCTCCTACCTACAGCCAGCCGGAGAGCCATCGCTTCGAGCCGTCGAGGGTCGAGTCCCCTCAGGCAAAAAGCAGCAAGGATGAGGCTCTGCATTCTGCTTCAGTGAGTGCAACGGTGAAGTCTGAGCAGTCGGACAGCCCTTCTCCTGGAGCAGAGAACACGGGCGCGTTAGATCTCACTGCCACACAGCCCAACAGGCCATTCGTCAAAGATGAGAATCACTTCAGTCTGCTGTTCCTGGGAAGAGACAGAGGTAGACATCTAGAGATAGTCCTGTACATACAAAATTACAAAAGGCTGACAATTTAATTACTCTTCCTCATGCTGTTACTACTAATCAAATAAAAGTAAATAACTGAAGTATTTTCCTGTAATTTATTTTTTTAGGTTTAAACACTCCCAGTATTATGAGCTCAGAATCAAGCACAGTGAAATATGAGAATGGACACAGCAAACCGCCGGGCTTGTGTGAGGGACCCCACGTACCAGTCGGCCCCCAGGTTCCTACCGCCACCCCTCACACAACCATTAGCCCCAACCTGGCTCCAATGCTGGCTCCGCCCCCACCCCGCCGCACCCCCAAACAACACAACTGCCACTCCTGTGGGAAGAACTTCTCGTCCGCCAGCGCTCTTCAGATCCACGAGCGCACGCACACCGGAGAAAAGCCCTTTGGCTGCTCCATCTGCGGCAGAGCCTTCACCACAAAGGGAAATCTGAAGGTATGCTTCAAAGATATTTGGCCCACTTCCTGTTTATATTTATGCTAATTAAATGTGAATGAAAACAGGATAAATTTGCGAATGCAATATTTAACAGATGCATTGGCATATTGGTACATAAAAGTTTGGTGTTAGCACCACCTATAGGTTAAAAAAATAATAGGGCTGTCGTCAACCAAAGAAATCCTTAGTCGACCAAAGTCGGCTTATAAAGGAATAAATATCAAGGAGTAAATCATTGAAAATGCATTTCTATTGGTACAAAAAAAAATGCGACTGGTCGACCAATAAGAATGTCAGTCGGCCAAGACGGCATCGACCGATTAGTCGACTAAACGACTAAAGTTGACAGCCCTACCGAGAACCGTGAATTTTTACTGGTATTGGTACCGAATACTGAAATTTTGGTACCGTGACAACACTAGTGTATAGCTAACAAAAACTTCATTGGCTTTTTCAAGTTGTGAAGTAATTAGTGCAGTCCTTAAAAACAGACGTGTGCAAGAGGCGAACGAAGCGTTACCGTCGTCAGTGTGCGCTAGGCTGGGCGTCTGTTCTTCTAAACTGTCCTCTGGGGCTTTCTCCTGGCTGCTCAAAGATCCCGTTTCAACACTCGAGACTCCCACATCAGTGTCTCCCTCGTGTGACGGCAGTGTTGCGGCCCGCTGGCGTTCCCTCTGGCTCCTGATGCGGTCCAGCAGTCTCCTCAGAGCGTGTCTACCGGGATCTGCCGTCGCTCCAGACCTGCCATCCTCCTCTCTGATTGGCTGCCCGCCGGGTGATTCCGAGGGCGTTTCCTCCCCTTCAGGGTCAAGGGTCACGTCCAGCTCCTCGTCATGACTGGCAGCAGACAGAGGAGGAAGAGGCTCGGGTACCAGCTGCAGCACCACGTCACCTTTGACCTCTGGAGAACACCAAATGATATGTCAATACGCAGGAGAGATCTTGATATGCATTAGGGCTGTCAAATTAGAATTTCGAATATTCGTCCAATTTATAAAATAAAAATGCAAAAACTGTTCGCACACCGTTAGAAAGCTCTCTTTCTCCTGTTCAACGCCGTCGGATCCAAATATGGTCATTTCCTTTTTACCAGCAGCCAATCGTGAAAGTAAAAGGAGGGATTTAACTCTAAATG
>JAOTRC010000008.1:29398922-29411578 GCA_027497675.1 Cyprinella lutrensis | reverse complement strand
CGAAAATGAATGGAAACACCTTAAAATGTCTCAAATCAATTCGATATACCAATTTGATCGCAAAACAGCATGTGACGACATTAAGTACAGGTTTTTATTCGCTTTCAAGCCGTTGGATAGAAACACACTTTCACCAGCTTTATTCGCATGTGTTTTTTTTACCGAATTTCAGATAATTCGATTGAGAAGTGGATGGAAACATGGCTATAGACATTATATACAGTGTCTTAAGACCCACTACAGTTAGTTAAGGGGCAACCAGGTTTACCTTCGGTTTATGAAACTAGTGTGTGTGTGTGTGTGTCTGTGTGTCATCAGAATGGAGTGTTCAGGAGTGAAGCGTCTCTCTCTGTGTGTGTGTGTTCAGGAGTGAAGCGTCTCTCTCTGTGTGTGTGTGTTCAGGAGTGAAGCGACTCTGCGTTGGCATGAAGAGAGTAATCTGAGCTCTGGAGAATCAATGCCAGTCTCTTCGCTGGGAAGATCTAGATCAGAGCTGTGAGAGGTTCACTGGGGCCACTGCAGTGTTCAACACACACACACACTTATACTTGCCATCTTTATGTATGTGATTGTGCAAATGTCCTATATATGTATATAAATAGTGACCAGCATGGGATGTAATCAGTGATTGCATTTTTAACCCATGTACTTTTAGTCAGGTCAAGATCACACAGAACGTGTGGGGGAAACATTGGTTGTGCACACATGTAGCGATCCGCCGACCTCTCGGCGGTGTTTAGCTGGCCGTGTGGAGAAGCTGACACGCGCTGACATATTGCTTTGGAGGGTGACAAATGGCAGTGCTAAAGTCGTCCATAGGGTCTGAGCAGCTGCCAACATCCACCGCGAACAGCCTCAATCTCGCCTCACAAGCTCAACGTCTCGCGCTGACAGCGGGTTAGCATGTGTTGCTAGCGATGGATCACACAGTGTACGGAGGATGCTTGGATGTGGTGTAATTCGGGCTAATAAGCGCTGGTGAATGAGCTCGGCGAGGCGGCTTTATTGAGAATAATCCATCAGAGGGATCTGATGAGTACTGATAAATGATTAACCTAGGGCTACATGATAAGCAGCCTATTAAATGTCTCAGATATGTGATCCGTGAAGGGCGATATTACATACTGTCGCCTAGATCAACCCTCATACGTCAAGACAAACTTCATTACAGTGATGGAGCGCCATTGGAGGGAAGAGTGGAGGAGTTTCGAGGTATGTAGACCTCGTTAAACACTCTCACGCTGAAGACCAACAGATGTATGAAGTTGCTTTTGAGTAACATTGATCAGCGTTTGCATTTTATGTGAACTTGAAAATACTAAACTTGGGTTGTGGAGCATTTTCAGAAAGTGTGTTGAAATTAGAGATGCTTATACACATCTAGCAGATTGGTTTCCTTTCTTCATCATTGATAATAGTTGATTTGGTCTTGTAAAATGATATCTGTATGTTCATCCATTATTCATCAGAGCTACATACTTGGACACAATCAACCTGTGCAATATCAGCCGCAACTCCAGCAAATCACAGTGGAAATGTGTGGCCTACATCAACCCCACACACACACACACACACACACACACACACACACACGCTCTCTCGGATGAAAAATTCCAAAGACGTCCCGAATCTTGTGGAAATCCGACAATATATGCAATTTGATCAAGGCAGGATTAAAAGAGGCATTGTGCCTGTCAATAAGGTACGTGACAGCTCTGTGGTATCATATTGACTGTTGCGTATTAATACCCTGTGTGTGTGTGTGCTATTGGTCCATCAGCTGATTGTTTGGAATGTAAATGATGTGGCTGATGCTTTGGTGACTGATGGATTAAATTCCAATTAATCAGTTGCTCCATCGGTTTCCCTCATTCCGATCAAATATCTCCCGAGTGCTAACTCTTCTTTCGGGGGTATTAGGAGAAATAAACACTTTGGAAGTCATTTCCATCAATCTATAGCAAAGTCCAGTGACTTTGAGTGTGTGTGAAAGATGAGGTATGATTTATAATGTGCTATGGGTTTAAAATTTACATATTTTTCTACTATCGTTTAGCCAATTTAAAGTCGTGCATGAAAGAACCTTTGTTACATTCAGTATTACATTCTGATTCTAGAAATATTAATATGTGCATTTACATTCCAAGCAGTGAAATATACTTATATACATGCAGTAAATACATTAATACCAATTTGTATTATTTATTCTTTGAACCATTCCACAAAAGGTTTTAGATACATATAAATGAAAAAGGCCTAAACACCGATTTCATACTTCCACGAAAAATACTGAAAGACAGATCAAACCCTGTCTGACAAACAAGCCTGGTCAATTATACAAAATAAAATCAAGTATTCATAAGTAGAATGTAAGGGGATATTCACTGACAGATTGAATAATTCAGTTTGCTTAGGTGTCTCTGGCATTAGTTTGTAGCTAATGGTTGCCTTGCTAAAAGATTCATGTGAAACAATGCTTGAGAGGAAGATAGGCATAATTATGCCTACTTAATTTACCTCGCTCTGGTGCAAATTAAATGCTCACTTCTAACGAATGCTTGTTCCATTTAAGCCGGTGTAATGTAAATGTATTGTCATTTGATTTATGAATTTGATCTCCAGCCCACTCGACGCCTGTTCCCAATTTCATTCATAAATCTTTCATTGAGTACAATTACGCATTCAGCTTCTCTTCATAGCTGCATTATCTGACCTGAATACCCTTGTCACGGGTATGTAATGGACACTAAATATTCTGAAATGACCCAGTTAACGTTATTCATCTCGTCAGACTGGAACATTTGTTTTTTTTCTCGATGCGTTTGCGCTACAACTGAAGATTGCGCTCGTTCAGGCAGGATATCTGTACTTTACAGACGGATAAATGATGCCTCTGTGGACTAAACATATTCACATCGCGATGGACATCATTTCATTTAATTATGTAATTTTCATTATCAGGATACATAATAATCAAAAAGTGGAATTGCACCTATAATTATCAAGTATTGTCTTTATTGTGCATTATGTAATGCAAATCATATGCTTGAGTACGAACATACTGCAGTGTCATGTATAATTAGATGTAAATCAGCTGCGATGAGTGTGTGACAGCTTAACACACACACACACACACACACACACACACACACACACACACCCACACGTCTTCCTATTAGCCCTAATAGTGCTGAGCGCTGGTGATCGCATCGATCTGGGGAATAATTCTCTATGAAACTGATGGATGGGGACAGCCATTGACAGCAAAGCTAAAGAGCACTCTGAGACGTCCCCTGTGAATAGCTATGATGGAAAATAGATTGTTGAAAAAAGATTTATGTTTGTATTCCCCAGCCACACACACACACACACACACACACACGGAGACACACAGCTGTCCTCTGTCAGTTATTGTTTTTGTGTGAACACATCAATTGGGATTTCCTGAGTTAATGCTCACGGCAGGATTACTCTGTCAGATATGCAATTGTCCACAAAAATATGTGTGTTTGTGTATGTGTAAAATGTTTGTGTAAAATGTTTATGTAAAGTGTGGCTCATCTACTTACATTGCATAGACACTGAAACATGCAATACTGACAGCGTCTAAAAAAATAAATAATATACAAATGAACTCATTTATTCTATTGGATTTATAATCAGTTATCTTTTCAATACGGTAACATTTATTTATAACAACACAGTCAACACATTTTAAATTATAACATTTCGTTGTATCCTGTGTGACTTCTGGTGCAATTATATAATCGTTTTAGAGGTTTCCATAATATAAAATAAAGACATAAACATATACATTTTACAATAAATATAATTTCTGTCTTTTCGTATCATGTGATTTTTATTTAGATTGCTGCAGGACACAATTGTTTATAAAATTTGCCACCTCAAGCATCTCATATTTCAGATGTTTCAAGTAATGGATCAAGATGTTCATGTATTAACAGCTTCAACACGATTTCATATTTTATAGAGAGAATATTGAATGTAAAACATCGTGATTTGAACTACTTTTGTTATGCTTTTGCCACTTTTGGAAGAAATTATGATTTGTCTGCCTTTCATGTAAATTAAGATATTGTTATGAAACCCTGTTGTGTATGAAAGAAATTAAATCTTTATAAATAAAGGGAGAATTTTGTATTCTTTATAATTTTTTCAGGTTCTGCGTTTGTAGCAACTACTGAATATTTTTTCTTAAATAGGGAGGGAGGGAGGAAGGGAGGGACAGATGGATGGAGAAAAGTAGAAGGAGGGAATGAAGAAAGGAAGGGTAGGGGCTCTGGAAGAGAATGAGGAATAGGTAAAGGAAGACATCAAGGAAACACTGACCAGGGGGGAACCAGGAGGATGACCCAGAGCTGATGGAGGGAGGGTTGATGAAGAGGCCAGGGGGAACCAGGGAGATGACCGACTGAGATGGAGTTGGTGTAGGTAGAGACCAAGGTGGAGCCGTAGAGCCAGGGTGACGCCAAGGGCCTGGAGGGCATGTTGGACCTGGAGGCAGGAGTAAACGAGGTGGAGGCGTGGAATTGGCAGAGCAAGGCGGAGATGGTGGGAGAAAGGACAATAGTGGAACTGGAGGAAGGGAGCCCAGCATAGCCAGAGGGGTGAAGGGATGAGGAGAAGCCGCTGATTTGGATTATGGATGTCCGAAGTGGAGCCAGAGCAATAATGGACCAAGGTGGAGCCAGAGGACCCTCCAGAGACTGAGGGATGGCCGTCCATGGTGGAGCCAAGGGAGCGTTGAGGCAATGTGGAGCCAATGGGTCACAGGGTCGAGGTGGAGTCCGAGGCTTGGAGGCTTGTGGTGGAGCTGAAGGATCCAAGAGTCTAATGACTGGGAAGCACCAGGTAGATCTGTACAGGAGAGCGGAACCACTTCGAGGAGCCGAGGGGTTGAAGGGAGACAAGGCTCAGGCAGTGAAGGAGGGAGAGGGAGGCTGGATGGTACATCCACAGAACTTGGTGCTGGGCTTAACCATTGACAATTTCGAGCTGGGCTTCACCAGCGTCGACTTTGGACTGGGCTTATTTAACAATGACTGAGGCAACATGGAATCTTATTGAGTCGGGGAACGCAAGGAACTGGAGGACATCGGGAATAACCTCCTCTGTCATTTCAGGTAGCACTGAAAATGCAGAGACAGCCTTGCTAGCTGTAATGGAGAATTTAGGAATGAAACCTCTAGCTGTGACGAGACGTGTGTGTGCAGCTAAAAAGATGGCAGTAGACACCACAGGAAGCATCATTGACAGGGAAAGAGCCTTTTCTGGCTCAGGAACCTCCAAGACTTGGGAGCGCAGGGACCGCTGGAGAAGAATAATGGTGCATTCACACTGGATGCGAATAGCGCGTCAGATGCGAATGATTTCAATGTTAAGTCACTGCAAAGACGCGTTACGTGCGTAAAAAATTCCTGCGACGCGAATGAGGCGTACAGCGCGGAAGATGCAAATACGCCTCATTCGCGCGTCAAGTTCAATTTTTGAAATGGTAATGTAAATTCAGAACTAAGAAAATGTTTTACACAGAATAACTAGTAATTAAAAAAAAAGTATAATAATTATGCATTTTGATGATGTTTCATTGCTAGTACTGAGTGTGTCTTGTAAAACATGAAGTTTGGTGGTGTATAAATTCATCTGACAAATTGTTTCATCAACCTTCATCATCTAAATGTGCAGGATGAAACAAGACACCAGAATAACACAGACTTTACAGGGCCACTACCGGTCTCTCTCCAGAAAAAAAGATGACACTGCCAAGATCTTCTGTTTAGATTTTGTCTTCCTAGAGCACTTAATGTGATCAGAGAATTAAATTTTCAACACATCATTTAGTGACAACCTGGGTCTCGGGATGCAAGGCACAGGTTTTGAGTTTCTGTGGCCATGTACTCACAAAATACAGTAGCGCAGCTATGATTGTCTCAATGCTTTTATAAAACAGTTACTACATATTAAACATTGGAGTGAAAAGAAGCCAACATATGTTTAGCATACATGGGAACTCCTTCAACCTGGTTTAAAAATATCAAATAAAACGGAAATTGGTAGATATTGTATCTTAAAGGGACAACTTTGCACCTTATTTACCCCCAGAAGGTTCATGGTAGTACATTAAGTAGCACATCCTCAGTCACCAGTCTATCACCTCTGTGCACTACATCTCCCACAATCCTCCTTGGTCATCACCTGCACTCACTTCTCAATCACCACTCAATCTCGTTCTTTTATACTGAACCACTACCTGGCCACTTATCTTCAGATTAAATTGTTGATTTCTTTTTCTTCTTCTTCACACAAGATAAGATTATTCATTCATATGCCAGTGTCACTAGGACTATCTGCTTTAAAGGGAATCACCTGCTGTTAACCCGTGTGTCATTCAATAAACTCCATTCAGATTGTACCTGTGGTTGGAATCTTCTGTTCCGTGACAATAGAAACGTTGATTTGGAACAGTCCAAAAACATAAAAATGTCCAGTGTCCGTATCATTTATAAAATGTCATTTAAAGGTTAGGATGATGTTCATGAAACATTATCAAATAACTCCTGCTGAAGGAAATAGAAACAAGAACAGAAAAAAGAGAAGAGCAGAAGTACACCTCACTTTGCTGCCTTTGCAGAGATCTTGAAAGATTGAATGTGTTTTATCTTCATTTGATTTTATCTGAGGATGATTAAACAACACATTATCAGCTTGTCTTATTAACCAGTTTGACTTTATTTCTGTCACATTTTTTATTGAGAATAACAGAGATTTAGATGTTGATGTCTGGTAGGAAAAAAGTTTCGTTTAAAGTCACCATTGTGGTGATCAGTGTTTGATTTAGTTGGGCTCTTGATCCTCGACTTGTGTTAGTTTATTTCTCTTTAAATTTGTTTTTGGGGAACGTGTGAATTGATTCAGAAAGCGATCGATATAGCATATCAACACAACTTGACAGTCAAATGACTTCATTAAAGTGATTTAAACAACTGCTTTTACTGTAATTTCATGACTGACGTAATTATGAAATTGAGGTTAGGAGCAGACTCTAGAGAGATGGTTAAGTGATAACACAGTGCTTCATTTGAGCAAATTTAAAACACAGGTGAGTAATGATATCAAGGCAATTACTACACTTCAGTTTTTAGGTTTTCAAAGAACCAATGAGGTTCATTCTCATGCTTCAAGCAAGCACATTAGTTTTACGATCACTTCACACACTTTTTGAAGCAACAAAGTGGTAGTTGTGTGGACTGTCAATGGAGGGACCGAAAGTCTTACTGTACGTTCACACCGGACGCGAAGAGCACATCAAATTCGTGTCTACCGCGTCTAGTTTGACACTTGACCACTTTGTGTTAATTTGCGCGTCAACAGTAAAACTGATGCACGTAAAAACAAAAGTTTGAAACAAACTTTAAGCGCATCAGAATCGAAATCCGTTGGTGGCAATTTTTTTTAATGTCGACCGAGCATTCATCGAGAACGTCACCGCTGTGTTGAACCGTTTGGCGAGTTTCACCATTTGCTTGATCTAGGAGCTGCGCTGGATGACGGCCGCTGTCAGAACTTATGCATGTCTTTACATCATAATATTTCATATAATCTAGATATGGAATAAATAACATCCAATACAACATGAACATATCTCGTATACAGAAGTAAAGTTTTGAGTGATAAAATATTTGCTTTGTTGTGCATTTAGTCATATTATAAAATAATTTATTGAAGCATCCAAATACTTCACCCCGTGAGCAAGCAGAAGGCTCCTGATTGTTTAGCGCGGCGTGAATTTGACGCCAAATTTCAGATTTTCTACTCGGGCGGCAGGCGCGAATTCGCATCAAACGCGTGAATGCACAAATAACACCAACTAAATCATTCGTGCCTATGTGCTTAACGTGCTTAACACGCCAGACGCTCAATTCACACGAACTTGACACACGAATGAGGAGTATTCGCGTCTACCGTGCCACGCTCTATGACTCATTCGCGCCACAGGAATTTTGTACGCGCATGATGCATCTTTGCATTGACTTAACATTCAAATCATTCATGCCTGATGCGCTATTCGCGTCCGGTGTGAATGCAGCTTTATGGGTTTCGAACGACATGAGTGAGTAAATGATGGAAGAAAAAAATGGATGAACTACCACTTTAAGTTGGTGCTACAAACAACCTTAAGTTTGACATTTTCGTTTAGTTACCTAAGACTGACCTGAATTGAATAGAGTCATACTTGAATCAAATCATAGATATTTGAATCTTGTGTTAAATCGATTTTTCTGTCTACCCAAAGATGCAATCCCCTACTAACACATCCCCTGTCACATTCTTATTTGATTTCTGTTCTGGGACTCGCATAAAGTTAGAATATTTTGTTATTATTAATATATTTTAAAAGAATATATACAAAAAAACAACAAAACCAGATGGAACAAGGCCACCTGCAGCTGCTAATGAACCTCAACCTCCTTCTAATGAGCTTAAACCATCACCATCAATAAAACACGGTGAATCTGCTAATGAACAAACAGCCTCAACATTAAATGACTCTGGAACCCTGCCACTGGACCTGCCTGTTCAGGTCGAGCCATGCAACACTGGCCGTTACGGGCAAAGTCATCAGCCCAATGGAAGAGGTACAGTGTTTGATAATCATGCTTTTGTCCTATGTGTTAGACACCAGACTGGACAGTCTAGGTATATATCAAGTGTTAGGGTTAGAGTGAAAGAACCCCCGGATGTATGGGATAGGTTTAGATTGAGAGACCCCGGGAGGTATGGGAAGGGACCATCCTGGTGGTGGTGGTGAGGATGGAGGTGAATGTTGGCATCAGCATTTGCAAACTCAGACATGTGTCAGACAAGTACCAATCTTATACAACAAGTATTAGAACATGATTGGTTAGATGAGAAAGTAATTAGTGACGTAACAATTGGGTCTTCCAGGCAGAACTTATGCTGAAGCTTCCATTTCCAGTGCTATATATTTGCATTATTCACTACCATGAGATGCGAATCAAGTGTTTCAGAGCAACACAAAGCAGTGGTATTTATGCATGATTGTTTTTAATTAATTGGTTAAGTAAATGTTAAAAAAATGAAACTTTAAATCAGTGCCGTTGGCCCCACGGCAAAATCCTCCCCACTCCAAATACCCCCATCCGCCATGATCAAATGCTTTTGAAGTGCTTCTGAAATATAATCAATTGAATGACCAGCATACACTTCAATACATGTGTTTATGCATATATTGATATCAAGTGGCCACTCGTTATATCTTCCCACTTTGTCTCTGCTTGCATAGGACTTGTGTTTGTGTTTTACTATACCGATCCCTCTGTCTTTCGGCTGAAAGATATCAGTTTGTCCACAGGAGCCCTGTGAGGTATAATATTCCCTTGTTTTGCTATCAAAGCATTTCTAATGTAACCAAAGAAACTCTCTAAAACTGTAAGAACCTGCCTAAATAATGTAACACTTACAATCAATTTTAACCCACACTCTCAGCCAGCACTCTTGGGAATATTGACAGCAGTAGGGATCGCTGCTGTAGACGTGGTTTCAACTTGCAACTGAAAATCAGCAAAAATCCATTTCTAATGACTTTGTCTGATGTGTTCGTGTTAATACCCCTTTTTTAACCTAATTTTCAGGTCGAATGCATGTTTGCAAATGTGTTTTGAAATGTGACAGCGAGAAGCTTTAGTCCTGTATAGTATAATTCAGTAGCGAATCCTCTGGGCAGGTGAAGCGATACTGGACACCTCTCACAGGGAGCACCATTAATTATTTGTGCCAGTCTCAGCCTGTGTGGTGAGAGGTTTGGCTTGAATCTCCAACTGCCTGTGTGGATTTACAATGAGAAATCCCATTTTCTATCACTGAAATTAACTTTTACTCTACAAACTTTTAACTTATCGCAACTATGATGCTAGTTCATTCAGTTAGTATGAACACTTGGTCAGAACACCTTGGAATCACTTTTTAAGGCACCCTTTGACGTACAGTTGTTTGCCTTGTGTGTCAGATCAAGACGCATTAATTATTTTCATAAGTTTGTAAAAGTAGCAATGTTTTTATAACTGTTTATACTTTTATAGATACTTTGGAGCACACTACCTTAAACCTACCCACTTCTCAACTATATAAAATATGTGACAGGCATATGTACAGTATTTATTGCAAAAACTGACCCGAAAAAACTGCATAAATGTATGACAAACAACTTGTGAAGTATTCCAAGTATTCTGAAGCCACAGATTGGCTCTGGGGTGCGTTTCCCGAAAGCATCGTTAGCCAACTATGGTCAAACTATTAGCCAACTAATAACAAACATGCCACACATCAATAAAAACATCACCAACAAGAGCAAGATCACCCAAATATTTCTTAGGCAGAACCACATACAAAGAACAATCATTCAAGAAATGCTTCTCATCTTCTATCACAGAGGTATCGAAAGTTAACTTACAATAGTTACAGATTGTCTCTGCCACTGGTGTCATCTACACATCTAAACAAGAAAAAAGATTGCTCTGTAGGTTATACACAGACACAATGCAGCTCTCTTGTACCATCAAGGACTTGCATTGTAAATATACAATCAATTTATTGACTGATGCGTACCATGCATTGTGTTTATTCTCTCACTCGCTGATCCAGACTAGATGTACACCTTCTTATGTCCCTTACACTTTGATCCTCCTAGAAACTAGAAAAAAAAAACAACAGAACAAATGCAGGAAAGCTGCAGATCCATGTTAAGTTTGTGATTGATTGTGTCAATATTGGAACCAGAAAGAAAAATAACAGCGTCATCAGCATACAGCAAAGAACTAGAGAAATTCAAAACACAAGGAAGATCATTAATATACATAAGGAAAAGTAAAGGACCTAAAATACTGCCCTGTGGAACTCCCAAATTGCTTAAAGTTTAAAAGGTGATTTTTTTCAAGTAATTCAATTGTTCAGCCACTAACTTTTCTAAAACTTTGGAAATTACTGGAGTAATTGTGTCAGTGTGTCAGGAGTCAGTGTTTGCCTGACTCCTGAATGGCTTTGTTATATAATTGTTTCACACAGGCTACATCTACCTTACACCACATGCATTTCCAAACGTTGCTCATCCACTCTGCAAAGTCTTAAATCACTGTACTGCTCATTAAACACACTGAAAGATATGATGGAGAGAGAGCAGACATAATAAAGTTCTGGTGCTATTCTTCTGGCATGATCATTTTATTAGCTAAATAAAGCACTCACCACTCAGGCGGCACGCAGAATCACATGCGCTAAAATTCAATTGCGAGTAATTTTCTTTCATCTTTGACTGCAATATGAATATTCTACGAAGGAAAATGTATCTATAGTGACACTAAAGTATAGCAGGAACAGCAATGCCGGCATAACCATAGATGTCAGTGTGCCAGGGAGGATGACGGGAAATCTTTAGCAAATGTTCATGAACCACTGCTTTCTCTGATCTACTTGGGCTGGATTAAAGCTTTAAAAATCAGAAGAATGTAAGTATGCTCAGAATATTTCTTCTTAATGAAAAACTGAAAAAATGCTCTGATGTTAAAATCCTCTTGTGTGAGCACTGGTTTGAAGTGATGTTTTTTTAAATATACATTAGCGAATCACATTCCTTCAAACTGGAAGCCACAAGGCAAGAGTCCAGCGCTGCTCTTATTTTAGCTCTCCTTCTTCTTCAGAGTTTGAGCTCAGGCTGTGAGGATCGTCATCGTGGGTCAGGCATCAACAGACTGTCACTTCCAGATTTAATAGCTACATTACTGTGGTTTCATGTTATTTATACCAAACAGAAAATGTAAATACATTCTAAACAGTGTTTGTTTATTAAGTTGTGATGATACAGAATTTTTCCAGGTTTCCAGTTCATTCGGCTCCTGAAACATCTCTGGACACGCACATATGAGAGCAGGATGTTTAGGAAATTCCTTGGTGGAAAAAAAATCCCAATTCCAAAAAATAAATAAAAAAATACAAAGCAAACATTTGAAAAGTAATTGAAGAATTAGTGATTGCTTAAAAGTGCTTTGCTCATGCTCCGTGTGTGGTCCGCTCGGATGACTGCCAGAGCCGCTGTGTTGTTCTTTACCTTCATATTTCACCATGGGCCAGATTTGCTTATAATAAAACCAAATTATGAAAACATTTGGGAGTCCTTACAAGCCATGATAGATGCAAACTTCAACACAGAGATATGATGGAGATGTATCCGGGCTCGCTGCCAGTGCGGGCATCACCAGCCGTTCACTCTCTCCGTGTCTTGGCCATTACTCACGTTCCTTCCATCTGGACATCATCATATTATTTATCTTATGGATTGCCCGTTGAAGAATATTATAAGTTATATTACTGTAAAACTACAGGAACTGAGTGATTCCATACACCATAAAACAAATGACTGACTTAGTTGTATTACAATTTGTTCGCAGTCTTAAAATACGTAGTATTATTACTTTAATAATTATTCATAGACCTGACCAAGGCTTTCGACCTAGTTAGCCGGGATGGGCTCTTCAACATCCTACCGAAGATCGGATGCCCCCCGAAGCTTCATAGCATGATCAGATCTTTTCACGACGGTATGAAGGCAACCATCCAGTACG
>JAOTRC010000008.1:29370174-29384175 GCA_027497675.1 Cyprinella lutrensis | reverse complement strand
TCATGTTATCACTGTGAAGCTGCTTTGATACAATCTGTATTGTAAAAAGCGCTATATAAATAAAGGTGACTTGACTTTACAATAGTTTCATTAAAGGTAAAATATGTAAGATTGTTTCACCACCAGGGGTCGCTATCCTCTCACAATAACAAAGTCGTATATTAACAATGAATATTGCGCATTAAGCACAATTATGGATCTTGTCGTCAAGCTGATGGATCTTTTATGGATGAGTGAATACAGTGATGTTTTTAACAGGATTGTGGTATGAAGCAGGGCATGATTGCTAGACGTATACCAGCGCCACACGCAACGCAAGTCCCGCAGATATAAAGGAATAAGGACACTTCATTCTACCAAACTACACGCTGAATTACTCACACAGGTCAGTTTGTTAGAGGAATTAAACTTGAGGTAACGTAGCGCAGCTTCACTTGCTCTAACAGTTTCACTATCAAACTAAACGGCATTTGTGTGTATTGAATGTTGTTAGTTAGGTTGTTTGTTGGCTGTATGAGACTAAACTAGATTCACATTAGATAACTTTTCATCATGTTGAACTATATAACATTGATTCGTTTTATATACATTGATTTGTTCACCTGTTTGTTTAAGTAACATGCAACATTCACGTCTCCGTTGATCTTCGTTTTAGTCCTCTTTTTGTCCCAAAGTCTGCTTGCCATGGTCCATAATGTTTGAACAAAACCCTGCTAGGGACACTCACGCTGTTGAGCACGAATTACGGGCATAACCGACCCAGTTGTCCACGTGCGTCGCCATGGTTACTATTGCATTACGAGGTCAAACTTGGAGGAAACCGGGGGTAACGTGGATATGACGTCATTGACTGGGGGGGATATTGTAAGTAATCAATTAAACAAAATACATAACATTAGCCTAGTGGTTTTTGGATATTTTACTGCAAAAATCCTGCATATTGTACCTTTAAGTCTCTAGGTGATGATAAATGATTACTTTTTATTTACTGTTAACAATAATTTTGGCTTCAAATAAACTGAGATCATCAAATGATTGCTGCACAAGCAGTGCGGTTTGCATCTAATAATAACTCTGGGTTCACTTTTGAGACCAAATAAGTAGAAAATTCAGTAGAAAATAAGCACTTTTGAAGCCATGTCTGAGTCAACAGTATACTTTTTTATTTTCAGATTTCATTTTAACCTTAGTTTAGGTTTTAGTAATTTTGTTGCATCTTTTATCATTTTTGAATAAATATTTAAATTATTTACCTTCAATTTATATTTATTTCAGTTTAAGTTTTAGTACTTAACACTTATTTCAGTTAGTCGCCAAGGCAACAATTCTAATTTTATAATGGCCTGTTTACAACTGGTCACGTCATGGTCACTTCACTTCACTCAAACTACTTCAGGAGGTGGTCTGAGACGCATTCCAGATGAAAACTGGACCAGTGTAAATGCATTTGGTTGTTGAAACCACATATGTAAATCTTACTCATGAAATGAAACTGAAAGGCGTCATTGACGCTAAACAATCATCTTCATTCAAAGTAGTGAGACTAAATTATCTTACCAGTGCTGATGCTGCTCTTTCTCCTATTGCAGTCTTTGATCTTGAGATTAGCTGATGATAAATAAAATGCAGCTATGTTGCTTTCATTCACATGAACTTTGTTCAATTTGCATAAAAGCGCGGGAATTGAAGATCGGCTTTATATTCGTTTTGCAGACACATTTATGTGGCCAAGTGTAAATGGAACATTTTTAACAAATCAGACAGCTATCCGATCAGTAAAAACAGGTGTAAACAGGCCCTACGTGGTTTTTTTTTTCAAATGTACATTTTCATCAATCATTTATAATTTACTTTATGTTAGCTTTATTTAAATTACAGAAAACATTTAAGAGTTTGAGTTAACAATAACAACAGTTCGACAAGTCTAACTGCAACAAGTCTAACTGCCAAGTAGAGCTGAACGATTCTGGATACAAATTTTGTTTCAAACAGAAATCACAATTCTTCCACGGTTTTGAACAGATAACTAAACAAATTAATTTACTAGAGGTTCCGACAAATGTTAATTGCCGCAGTCTATTAAAATGTTTAATTGATCCTAATAATAATAAAAAAAACAATTACACTGTGAATCAATGATTTAATGATTTATAAATACTTCACTTGTTTCATTGATGGATGAATCAGAAATTTTAAACGAATCTCTTGAATCTCTTCCATACCTATACATGATAACTGCTCACTCTGGCTCATCAGAAACACAAAAACAGTTTTGAATGTTCCGGTGCGATTTTTATCAAAGGTTTAATAGACAATGGAGAATCGTTGTCATTTATAAACAAGATCGCATGGGTGTTTGAAACAAGATGGGGATCTTTTAACGATTAATCGTGCAGCTCTACTGACCAGTAAGTGTAACCCTTAGCTAATAATGTCATTCTCCACTTGTTTCAGAGCAAGCCATTACCTGTTTTCTGCGTCTGTCCGATGGCGACACTAATGCCGGCCACAGTGACAGGAAGGGTCGTGACTCCGGCGGAGGAGACCACAGCGGGAACTGAGACTACAGGAGGTGGTTTGGTCAGAGTCACCTGGGCGGTTGGACCCTGCTGAGCTTGAATGGTTCCTTGGGCTTGGACACGTGTCTGAATGAGAAGGCATATATAAATGATTATCCAGATCATGCATGTGAAAGGTTTAGTCTCAGGTGTGTGTGTTTATGTGCTTACCAGTCTGGTCACCTGTAAGTTGGTGACCGTGGTTCCAGTGAGCACAGCTCCCGGTCTGGGTGCAGCGACTGCAGCTATCTGAGGGTTGCCTGTAGCGGCGGGTGTGGTGTGAACCTGCTGCGGCTGCTGAGTCGATGCAGCCTGCTGACCTTGAGCTACTGCTGCCATCTGCAGCTTCTGCTTCTTCAGCAACTCCTGGAGAGAACCAATAGTTAAAAACATGGCTAAAAAGAAACTAAACACTGCAACCAAAAATAGTGAAAATAGTGCCTGGGTAAATATATTTTCTCCAACACAGTGCAGTTAATGCTAAAATGCCAAATATTGGTCAACATATCGCAGTTTTTCGCCCACAGACTAATTTGAAGAGGTGCACCACAGAATCAACACTGGCCGCCACATATTGCCTTTCCATATTCATTTTTTTAACACCATTTAAAACTCGCAGTGTATTCATTCAGCTGCATTTCCTTTCCCTGCTCTCCCACAGTCTCTCTGTCACTTCCACGTCTCTCTCACATACACACACACAGCCCTCTGTGCACACCGCGTCTGTCTATGAGGTGCTGGACTGGACAAAAGCGAATTGTGTCCAAGCATTAGTAAATTGGTACATAGTAATATATAATTACTATATAATAGGCATGGAAGTTCGATAACTGGACAACAATATATATAAAAACAACAATTAAATTCTTACCACTGAAGCCATGTCCACACTAATACGTTTTCGTTTGAAAACGTATATTTTTCTCTCCATTTTGGCCTTCCATCCACACTGAGACGCCGTTTTAAGTCACCAAAAACGTATCCACTCTCCAAAGTGGATAAATTTGAAAACGCCGTTTTCGCGTTGCAGTGTGGACAGTGAAACCGGAGGTATTTCAAAATGATGATGTAAGTTTAGTCATGTGATCCATGTAGTACCAATAGATATTCATGTTTATCGGTATTGTGCCCGTTATATGTTATTCATTTTTACACTGTTGCTAAAATGTGTTACTTTCTATGTTACTTACAGTAATATGTGCTATTCTTCATAGCACAGTACTGCAAAGATGACAGATAATGTAGCCCCTACTCACACATTCTGTCCTGCGGCAAACCAGGAGAGCAGTTGCGTTTTAGACCAAACATATGGTGACTGAATGCGACCTGGATGCATCAGGGATGGTGAGATATTTTGCTAAATAAAACTATTCTGTCAGAAGAATTGCGCGATAACTTTACTTTATTATTTATTTTCCCCTCTGTAATCGTCTCAGTGAGCTTTTGTGAAGTTTCACGCATGCACAGTAAATTGAATTTAGACGTTTCTCATCCGTACTGAAACGTTGGAAAACGCCTGAAAACGCTTGTGTGGACGAAGAGCGTTTTTAAACGAAAACCCCGTTTTCAAATGTGTCCTGATTAATGTGGACGTAGCCTCAGTCAGGGGATGTTCACTGCTAACGTAAGGAAACTCCTACTTCCAACGGCCCAAGTTCAGTCAGGCAAATTAAGAAAGATCACGGCTTCAGTCAACAGTTTATTCCCTATTTTAAAATAATCTAATATGTTGATTGTGTGGTATTTGTAAATGTTGTTGTGTTTTTATTACTTCCTTGTAGCCTACATAATACACGAGAATGTGTAAAACCATACTGTAGCCACTAGATGTCTCTATAGCCCTTTAAATAAATACATTTCAGGGACATGAAATTCGTAATAAGTAAATGTTTTAATAATATCTGTCCTTGAAGTAATCCAAAAGTAATCCGTTACATTACTTTCATTTTCTGGTACTTGGATTACGTTACTGAATACGTTTTTTATGAAGTAATTTGTAACTGTATCGGAATACGTTTTTAAAACCTGGCCATGCCTGAGTATGAGCCCCTCATTTACTTCATAGATATGTGTTTGGGTCAATCTGCGTGGCCAAATCTATTAGCTAATAGAAACAAAATACAAATTTAGAGCTTGAAAAACCACCACACTTTTTATATTTGATGACATCAGTTCAAATTTCACCAGAAAGAAAATGTATGATCCTGATTTGTTCAGGAATTTAATGTGTAGCATTTCCAACTAACTGTTACGTCTCACACGAAATACGTTCTGAGGAAACTATTTTGCAAATCACAATTACGTTACATGCTAACATATAAGCAGTGCTATTACGTTGGTCCTTAACCTAATACCATTGCAGTGCTATTACGTTTGTCCTGAACATAATACATCCAAAGCAGGTTTCTTTGCTATTTATGCATAATCGTGGCATTAAAGTTTTGACTCAAGTTTTGCATTCAACTGTCGTATTAATTAGGTTTTCATTCGCATTTATTAATATAATAGGCCAACGTTACTCATAAATATATTTACACAAAAAGCATTTTCTCCAAAACACAACATACTGATTCATTCACAAAAGACATACATTTTATTAGCTTGATGTAAACCAAATTTCAAGAATCCATACGTTGTTTGCAAGAAACAGATCCAAATTCAGTATTTTATCCAGTGATCTTCATTCATTTCTCAGCAGCGACCGCAAACGTCAAATCCACGAATACAAATTAAAAAAATGCGCCTTCAAGAAGCGCTACGACATGTTTTACGGCAGTGATATCAAACGGTCATTGGCTCTCGCCTGGTTCGTCACAGATTGCGACATGCCGTGTTTCTATGGGATGATTTTAGTCTCATTATTATTAATAAATGCACACACAATTATCAATGAACTAGATACATTTTGTGAATGTATTTAACTATCCACAAACAAATGTCATTTAATTTGAATCTGTGGAATTTGGGATTGAATGAGTGTGGAGCGATTTGCACAAATACATACATGTATGCGGATAAACATGTTCTGTTATCCAATAATAAATCTAAAACTGCTCATTCAAAAATGAATCCGCGCATTTGTGGATCACAAGACACGCGTGCATTTATTAAAATCTTGCTCGAATCGATCGTGTCCGGTTCATTTGGATTTTGAGACTACCTTTTCGCAGTTTACAGCATTCCACCCACTCACACACACAAGCAACTAACAAACATGCAATGCTATTCATTAACGTGAACACGATTCGTTTTATGTGTGTCACCATACAATGAAACAAATGCTTTTCAACCGATGTATGTACAATTAAGAATTACATACATGTGCATCAATTTGTACAAATAAAGTCATGCTTGTGAGTATAAATGTTCTACTTTGTATTAACGTGTGAACATTTCCGCGTGCAAAAAGGAATCCGTGGATTTCCGGACCAGGCGACACCCGTGCATTTATTGATTGCTTGTTCGAGTCGATCCTGTTCGGTTCATTTGGATTTTGAGACTTGCTTTCCGCAGTTTTCAGCATTAACGATCCACACGCAACTGAAAGGCAAGGCAGGAAGACACCGCTAGATGGCAGTCGCAGAATTACCGAGCTGATCTCGTTTGACAACCGGAGATTATGGACATTGTTCGCGTTCTCCCAAAGACACTTTAAAACATGGATAATACCATTTTAAACCAACAAGCTGGTTGGGTAAGTAAAATAAGTTTTAACTACATAACTGGATGACAAATCTTACCAGGGGTACGTTTCCCGAAAGCATCGTTAGCTAAGGTCGCAAATTGGTCGCAACTTCCATTAAACTCTATTGGTAACGACGGAAATTGCGACCATGATAGTTGACTAACGATGCTTTTGGGAAACGCACCCCAGAATATGACTTGAATGCTGGGTTTCCAAAAAGTGTTGTTAGACATGTAGCTAGGTTAACGTATGTTACCTACGCAAATTCCGTCATCACCAGCAGCATCGTAGCTTAATCTTAATTAAGTTATTTGTATAACTTTTTTACATGTACCGTATGTAAAATATGGTTTATTTTATATCATTCATATTTTTTCCATGTCTCTTATTCCATTTATCTTTAGGAATTACTACATGACCACATTCTGGAGAGATTACTTGCCCGGGTTACACATGCTCTTCAGCAACCCCAAATTGACATTGACTATTTGGATTTTGTATGTAGGCAGGAAGTAGTATTTCTCGATGCTGTGGCACAGCATGTTCATATGTCTCAGGATGTGACAGAAAGATTAACTGAACTCCATAATGCAATCCAGAATCACAGACGCGCTCAAATTTCACAATCAGTTGTTCAGGTGGAAAGACAAAGTACAAGTGGGCGTCCAAGGATTGTGGTGCCTACAGATCACATTGCCTATCTTCTGGAGATTGGACTCCCTGTTACAACTATTTCAAATTTGCTGGGTGTTTCCCGGGCTACACTCTTTAGGAGGATGGCCGAAAACAATCTATCAGTTAGGGGACTGTACAGTACCTGCACTGATGCAGAACTTGATGAACTTGTTTCACAAGTCAAAGAAAGAATGCCACATGCTGGCTACAGATTGGTTAAAGGGACACTTAAGGCGCAAGGTCATCGTCTGCAGTGGAACAGAGTAAAAGCATCAATGCACCGGGTGGACAGTCTTGGGATTCTCTCAAGAATGAATCAGTTGGGATGTGTAATCAGAAGAACATACTCAGTGCCATGCCCAAAGTACTTAGTACATATAGACACAAACCATAAACTCATCAGGTAACTTAAGAATTTCTTAATCAATAAATGTACTATTTATGTACTATGCTACAACAGACTGTTTTAATATTTCAAACATTATTTAAGAGTTTATAGTTCAAAAGCATTGCATTTTTCTACAGGTACAATATAGTGATCTTTGCTGGGATCGATGGTTTTTCACGCAAGGTGAGCACACGTTTTTTTTTATCTAAAAGTACATACTGGATAATATGGGTGCTTAAAATGCTTCTGTCTTTTGTATAGATAATGTACCTGGGAGCTGCAGACAACAACCGATCTGACACAACCCTATCTTTCTTCAGTCAGGCTGTTGAGGAATTTGGATACCCACTGAAGTAAAACTTTTCTTTTTTTCTTATTGCATACTGTAAAAAAGTAATTAACTTCCTATAGACTAGCAAGTTAAAAACAATGTACATTTATTACATTTGACATATTAATTACATTTTATAAATATTAATTTGATGAGATTAACAAAAATGTTTGGCTCTTCATTATGTATTTTATATTGTTGTTTAGAGTGCGAGCTGATCAGGGAGGAGAGAATGTTGGCGTGGCTCGTCTGATGTTTTCTGTGCGTGGGCCAGACAGTAACTGCTTTATAGCAGGCGAAAGTGTGCACAATCAGAGGCAAGATATTTTTTTATGATTATTTATTTATGAGGCAAGATATTTTTAATCTAAGATTGTTTAAATGTCTTTTACTACTAGAAAGACTTGTAATGTAATTCTTTTTTGTAATTTGTGTTTTTTAAAATTAAGAGTGGAGAGACTCTGGCGTGATCTCTGGATGGGAGTCACCAGCGTGTTCTACCACATCTTGCACACACTAGAGGAACAGGGCATGTTGGATTTGAGCAGCACTCTTCACCTGTTTTGCTGCCATTATGTATTTTTACCCCGACTGCAAGCAAACCTCAATGTGTTCCGTGAGGGATGGGACAACCACCCATTGAGAACTGAGCAAAACCTCTCACCAAACCAACTGTGGGTGGTTGGTCAGATGGAAAATCCCATCGACAACCCAGAGGTACTGAAGCAGTTAAAGAAAGAAAATATAATTTTACAGGAATAGTTTACCCAGAAATTTAAATGTAGTCATTTACTCACCCTCAAATTGTTCCAAAAATGAGTTTCTTTCTTTTGTTAAAGAAAAAATATATTTAAAATAATTTTTGTAATCACACAGTTGATGGCACCCATTGACTTTCATAATAGGAGGGACATACTATACTAAGAAACTCATACAGGTTTGGAACAACTTGAGGGTGAGTAAATGAGTAAATTTACTTTTGGTTGAACTATCCCTTTAGTCCAAATACTACAGACCAAGTTGATTTTCAAGATGATTGTAACACTGTAATTGAATTAAACTATATTAGTCTTTCTTTAGTAATGAAACAGTGAATCTTTCCATGCTGTTTTATTTCAGGAGATGAACATTCCTTACATTGACTGGGAGGACAGTGGGTATATTTTGGATCCACACACTGTGGTAAATGTTCCACGGTTTGACAGCCCTCTAACTCCTGAGCAAGTGGAGATGCTGAGAGAACATATTAATCCTCTACAACCCTCTGAATCCAATGGCATGGACATTTTTTTGAGTACAGTTCAATATGTTGAGAATTTGCTAGCTGAAAATTAGATAGTGTTGCATAGTGCTATTTTATTGTTTTTAGTGGATTCTTCTAAACATTACACTTTTTTTTACCAGAAGATGTAATTTAATCAATTCAAATAAACAACATTTAGTTTTTGGATAAGATTTGTATTGACCATATCACATTGAAATAAGTCTATCTCATTAAACTACAAAATTTAAAACACAAAAATGGGTGAACGGCCCGCATTAAATGTTATTATATTGTTCTAACATTGCCATATTTACTAGACAAGCAACCGCAGAAAAGAAAATTTTCTTCAAACAAATGCAATCTAAAACAAATGCATCTAAAACAGATTTAGAAATTCTTAAGCATCTACACAAGGCCAAAACCACTCTCCACCGACTGCAGACACACCATCATGTCAGCTGTGAGAGCTGAGAGGGTGGTATAGTGATCTGGCAGGCGAATGCGCTCTTGACAAGTGTATGCCTTTGGTAAATGGTTTGGTCCTCTGGACTGAACAACTTCCAGCTTGAGGGTGCGTGGCACTACTTCCCATCCTACCCAGAATTTGAGAAGTTTCCTCAGGTTGCTGGGTGATGCTAAGACAAAAAAGAAATAAGTTATTGTTTAATGTTCACATATAACAGAAATATATATATATATATTTTATTTATTTGACAATAATATTACCATGTTCAACAAAGGTTCTCAAAAGGCCTGTAACGAGATTACGTTTCTCAGGCTGTATGTCGTCAGCATCGCTGTTGTCGCTGTCTTCTGTATGATGTGGTTGGGGCCACTGGATGGCTTGCAGGATCATCTGTAATTCAAAAAAAAAAAAAAATTTAGTGTTCAAGTCATGCTACCAAACCAAATATTTTTTTTCAAGTAAATTTATAATTCTTGCACATTTTGACAATATACCTCAGAAGTGATTTCAACTTCACTTTCTCTTGGGAACAGAAGGGGTAACACATCTGGTCTACAGCTGATAAGTGGTGTTTGCAATGCTATTGTTAATTATTATAAAATTAAATCTTACATTTTTTTTATCAGAGATGTAAATTGTTTATTAAAATATGTTTTAAAAACATCATCTGTTTTTAACCTAATACCTTGAATGTGACAGTTGAATGGAGCAGCCCACTGGTTCTTTTCACGCTGTTGTTTGTAAAAAGAAATAAGGGACCTGTCCCGTTCTTCATCAGTATCCCTAGAATCCAGTGTCAGAAACAGGGTTGGCTGCCTTTTACCTCCTTCACACAAATGCTCAAAGAAGAGCTGTACAGCCTCCTGAGGGGTTTCCACTGTTTTCCATTCTAAAAAAAAAAGAAACAAAGTAATTAGAACCATTAAAAACGTGTTGATCAAATAAAATAGACAATGACTTGGCAATCATAAAGTTGGAGCCCATGAGATATTGCATATCATATGTAGCCAAGCCATGCATTCGTCCTGAGTATGTGCCCCTATAAATAACGTGAGTCATACAAATTCTACAGATTTTAGTCAAAATAAAGTTTTATTTAAGATCAAGTTCATTTGATTTGAATTGTATGAGCGTAGTAGTATTAAGATGACCTCAATCTATACAGTAAGTCTCATAACATTTGATTTTATGCAGTTTGAAAAATTTTCAACTTAAATTACAACAGTCTATCAAATGCATACAACTCTTTTCACTTATGTACATCATAAAATACCATTCAATAAAATGTGATTATTAATTACTTAACAAATGTATGACCATATATATGTTCACCTTCTGTTGCTGGTCCTGAAATACGGGATGAATGAGCTCCAGATGATGGCCCTGGCTGCTCCATGTCATCTTCAAAAACACTTGTACTGAATGATCTTAGACCAAAAGAAAAAAATAAGACATTAAACTTACAAATAACACAGTTCGTAACAACTGAATTCATGCCTTATTTTATTGTTTCATTTTATTTTGAGGTCATTTTACAGCTTCATCTATTGATTCTAAGGCATATTCATATTACCTTTATGTATTTATTTATTTAAACTCTACGTAATAGTAATAGATTAACTACAATTTTACTTGTGATCGATTTAGGATATAATAATTACATAATATTTAAATCATACAAATGTATTAATCTAAATTAGAGTTACAAAAAGCCAGACGATTTTGTCTTTAAAAAATCATTTGCTATGTTGTGACCTTTAAATAGGAGTAACTTTATCGCATCAGATATGCAAGACTTTGCTCACAGCTGATTGGTCAAATGTCAGCCAGGGTTGGTGGAAACTAAACTGAAACATAGCAGCTACAGGTAGACACCTAAAACGGCTTCATAGTATAAGCCCCTGGTTTCACAAACAGAACTTAGATGAAACCAGGATTAGGCCTTAGTTCTATTAGGACATTTAAGTAGCCTTTATAAAAATGCCTTAAAAAAACATTACTTGTCATATTTAAACTATGGCACTGACATATTTCAAAGGGACAGTTCACTTTAAAATGACAATTCAGTCATCATATACTCACCCTCAATTTGTTTCAAACCTGTTTGAATTTCTTCTGCTGAACACGAAGGAATATATTATGAGGGATCTTAGTAAACAGTTAACTGGTCCCATTGACTTCCAGAGTATATATTTTTTCTTACTATGGAAGTCAATAGCTCCAGTTAACCATTTGTTTACTGAGATTCTTCAAAATATATTCCTTTGTGTTTACTGTTCAGCAGAAGGAAATTCATCCAGGTTTGAAACAATTTGAAGGTGAGTATATGATGACAGAATTTTCATTATAAAGTGAACTATTCCTTAGTAATAAAGATATTATGCTTTTAGTCAAAACAGTTGTCTTTAAGTCTGGAACCACCTTAAGCCTTGTCTGTGAAACCACGGGCTTGACTGGATAAATCCTTATAATAAGATGTTAGTGCCAAGCAAATATATCAAAGTAAATTTTAAAAACACAACTTATACCTCTCAGCACATAAACTGCCATGATAAGGTAATACAGACAATGGCAACTCCTTTTGGCATATAGGGCACATCTGTAATGACAAGAAAATGAATACAAAAATTAAAAGTTAGCGGGAAAGTAACTCTTCTTTTAAATCCAACAACATTCGAGAAATAAGCATTACCTCAAGGCTGTCTTCAGAAATATCTCTTGCACCAGCAGCAGTATTTCTGACCGGCTCCTCTAAGTCATCCTCCACAATGACTAGATCAGTCTTCTCCTGTCATTTTAAAATTATATTAACCTCTGTTACATAAGTTAAATTTAGTTAAAGTTATTAGTTAATGTTATTGTCATTAGTGTGAACATGTTTCACGATATGTACGCATACAATCATTGTGGATCAAATAAATTTATTTAAAAAACAAAAAAAATTGTGTGTAATGTAAATAAAAACCATATTTTGCTGCTATGACAATATGGCTATACAAAACTTACAATTGGTGCTGATGTGTAAAAAACTCACATTGGAAATTAGTTTGCACTCTTCGGCATGCAAAGCCAACATTTGCAGTGGCATGGTGGTGTTGCAGGTGACACAGGGCACCTTTGGCATCTTTGAAAATTCAGCTTAGTTGTAGGGAAGAGGCTGGGTGTCCATATCCTCCTGAAGGGGCACCAAAAACAGGACATTTTTTCCACAGTTTGAGACAGAACGAATTTGGCGACCAGAGTAACCCTCTGTGTCCATTGAGATGAGACTCATTCTTCTCTGTCCACTCCCTCCTGCAACAGAATTTGTATGTAATGAATGAATCCTAATTAACAGATGATCATTAGTTAACTGAGCTCTTCAAACCAGCTCGAAATCCCCATATTTACCAGTTGCTTTATAAAACATCCACCGTCCTTGTAGAGGTTGAAGTTTGGGGAACTCTTCCTCCATAATTCTAACTATCTATAAAAATAGATCATTCATGAAAAGTCAAAAACAAGATTTTCAAATTTACACCAGGTAATAGACAAATGTCAACATTGCATATAGATATTTCAATACTAAAAGCATTGAAATATACCAAATCATCAGACATATAAGCACTTACATCTGTATGTTTGCAGTCCTCTGCAACTGTCACTACCCTTTTCCCTAACCCTGCCTGAGCCAGTTCCAATTCAACTGTAGGCTTCGGGGTTAGGGTTGCTGGTGATGGTAGTACACAGACTGTAAGGTCTGTGCACTTGATAGCCACTGTCTTTGTAATGCGACCTTTGCCTCTCTTTGCGTCAGTTTTTGCACTAAACATATTCGGAAACTGTCTAGGAAAATGCAAGTAAATAACAGCTTTCAAAAGTATGAAGTTGTTTAGTTCAGACAATTAGCAGTATTACATTATAATTAAAATATAATATACAAATTTTTGGTCAAAATGTGCAAAACATGAACAAACCCAATGTGTTACTATAATAATTCTACCTCTTTAAAGCCTGATTGACTCTGGCAGATGAAGCATCAGTGCTGGTCGAGGGAGTAATAGAAGGAGTAAAGGTACTGCTTGAGGCAGGTTGAGGAGGCCTGACAGGTACAGATCCAGAAACAGCGTTTTGAGTGTGGCCCGATGACAACTCCCTGGAGATGGCTGTGACAAGGGCTTGAGCCATACTCTCTACAGTGTTCTGTATAATAAAATATATATTTATATGTAATTAACAAGTTAACAGAAATATGCCACGATGCACTTTAGTGTACAATTAACCTGAGCCAAGTTTTAAAAAAAACATGTAAAGGTTTAAAATTGTTATATTAGTTATTGTCTAAACACTTTTCTTCTCCTGGTGTTATACACATAGGCCTGATTTCTTTCATTGACTGTGGCGAAAATTCGCATTACAAAATTCTTCATGAGTTAAAATTAGGCTGCATTTCTCTACTATGTTAGATATGTTATGTATGCAAGCATCAATAAACAAAATGTTTTAAAAAAAAAACAATGAAAGTTATACTTACAGCAGTTACTGTCGTTGACACAGGTTGTCCCGCCATGACGTTAAGTCAGTGTGTCTACTAGTCCTACTATCTGTGACAATAATTGATTTCAAAAATGGCTCTGTCAAAATTCAAAAGATTC
>JAOTRC010000008.1:29337972-29352637 GCA_027497675.1 Cyprinella lutrensis | reverse complement strand
TTCAGAATAAACTAGCGTTACAGTTCAGCTTACGTAAGTTCATTGATTATTTTTTTGTAGTAAAAAATATATTAATTTAGTTCATTTTTATTTAAATATAGCCACTCTGGAGAAAACCATGATGTCAGCTCAGTTCAGTTCATGTATAGTAGTATCAATGCAGGAGATCAATAATATTGTTGAATATTAAGTTTTGAATATTAACTAAGCAGTCAAAGGCGACAGTGACAAGGAACCAAAACTCCATCTGGGACAGAATGGGGGAAAAAAACGATCAAGTTGTGATTTTAATTAGAGGCTCGAGCTTAAAGGTTTTAGTAATAAATAAAAAAACACATTGCAGTAACAGAACAAGTTGCAGAACAAACATAATTTCAGATTCAGTCCAGCATGAAACGATTGATTCTTGCTTCTTAACGCTCATTGACGTTCACAACACACTTCGTCAACACTTCGTCAATATTGTGTTATCTGAACCCGGGATAAGATAAGATACATTTCAACTGGTACAAAAACAGTATTAATCAGTGTAATAATTTACAAGGATCATTATCGTTATTCTTTTTACATACATATGAATAATTTTCACAGCACTGTTTTCACAGAAAGGTCCATGGATCCCTCACGTGAAGCCTAGTGATTATCGCATGCGAACCGACAGCAACATGGACAATCCCAAACGCAAGTTAAGATCTGGAAAGGAAGTTTTGAAGGACAAGGACCAATCTAAGGAGAAGCCCAAAGAGACTGGCTCGGGAGATGCTTCATCAGCACATAAAGCGTCTGAGGATTCTGGACATGTTGTAGAGGAAAGTGAGCGTGAGGACCGGTCTGAAGAACATGCCTCTTCACAAACAACCGGGTCTCTGGTTTGTTCACTTTGCGATTTTGTTGCAAAAACTAAAACTGCACTTAAAATTCACTCATCGAGGAAACACTCTCATAAAGGAGGCATACAGAACGACACAGGGTCGAGTACTTCGCAACACACACCCCGGGTACAAGAAAGTGATGCCTCTGCACCTCTATCAGAGGACGACACGCAGACCGAGAGCCAACACTCGGTCAGAGCCAATCCCAGTCAGATCCTGCTGGAGATAGTTGAGCCCATCTCATGTAGATCAGTGAAGGATGAGGAAGACTCAAACCAGACCTGTACAGATGGCCCGGATACAAAAGCTGGCAACAGTTTGGATTCGGACACTAAAGTGAAAAGCAATAAGAATGGTGGAATTGATGGACATTCAAAGCCTAATACTTGTGTAGAGGAATTCACAGATGCACGCAGTCCAGAAAACCACATTAAAAGGCAACAAAACAGCAAGTCTGATCATGAGAAGCACAAACGGAAGACGTTGGAGAACCAGGATTCGTTAGAGACAGGGAAGACCGAAGCCCGGTCGCAGACTCAGGAATCTCGGACTAAAGGCCGGTCAAAGCATCAGTGCGACCGATGCGACTTCACAGCCAACAGCTCCGTCATGTTAGCACAGCACATTAAGACGGTCCACCCGCCGGAGCACCGCTTCCACTGCCGGCTCTGCCATTACTACACCAGCACCACTGAGGCCATGCAGAGCCACCTCCGCGAGGAAGCCCACCTGCGGCTGGCCGACCAGAACCACACCAGCGCTCTGTTCGAAGACTGCGTGGAGAAGATCCAGGTGATCCTGTCCGATCAAAGGGAGCCTGAAGGTCAGGAGGAGGAACATCCTCACAAACGCAAGCGCGGTAGACCGAAGACGTCCAGTGAGACCGTCTGTAGACACTGTGGACTCGTCGCGTCCAACGCCACCAACCTCAGTGTCCACATCCGCCGCAGGCACAGCCGGCTCTACAGCTTCGTCTGCAAGCTCTGCAGCTACTACTGTGTTACCAAAGGAGACATGGACCGTCACTGCGAGACCAAGAAGCACCTCAACAAGATACAAGCCGCCGGAGGCGACGACAGCAGTGTAGTTCTCCTGGACTCCGAGCAGCCTGCTCAGGCTAAGACAACAGAGGTAGCAGAGATCGAGATGACCATTGAGGACGATGACGTGGATGAGGCCAGTGTGCCGAGCAAGAGAAGCAAGCCTGATGTGGGTAACGTCTGTGCTCAGTGTGGCTTCCCCGCTCACTCCGCGGCGTCTCTCGCCCTCCACGTGCGACGCAAGCACACCAAAGACTTCGAGTTTGTGTGTCTGGCGTGCAGCTACTACACCGTGACACGCAGAGAGATGTTCAGGCACATGGCCACTGAGAAACACAAGCAGAAGCGAGAGAGTTACCTGAAGAGACCGAAGCAAAGCTCCAAGCCCGAGACTGGCGGCGGATCGGAGGAGATCCAGGACTCGATAGAGATGCCTGAGGATCAGGATGGAGAAAAACAATCTGCTGTGAAGAATACGGCCAAAGACAAGGAAGGATCCCCAACTGATCCAATGGAAGAATCGCCAATTGATCCAACGGAAGAATCCCCAATTGATCCAACGGAAGAATCCCCAATTGATCCAACGAAAGAATCCCCAACTGATCCAACGGAAGAATCCCCAATTGATCCAATGGAAGAATCCCCAATTGATCCAACGAAAGAATCCCCAACCGATCCAATGGAGGAATCCCCAACTAATCCAACAGAAGAATCCCCAACTAATCCAATGGTAGAATCCCCAACTAATCCAATGGAAGAATCCCCAACTGATCCAAAGGAAGAATCCCCAATTAATCAAACGGTAGAATCCCCAACTAATCCAGTGGAAAAATCCCCAGCTGACCCAACAGAAGAATCTCCAATTGATCCAACGAAATCAAACGAGATCCAGTCAACGACGATTGAGAAAGACTCAACGCTGGAGGATATGGATGAGGAAAAAATGTTTTATGAGGATGAATCTGCAGACCTAGGAGATGACAGTGAGAAATACCTCAGAGGAGCACAGTTTGACGCTTGCATTTTTCCTTTAAAAACACTAACAGATCACAAGATCCCACATGACGGAGAACAAACGACAGGCGCTTCCGTGAGGAAAACTCCCGAGACGAAGCCGGCCAAACCGACTCCCCGCATCCGCTGTGAGGACTGTGGGTTTCTGGCGGATGGCTTGAGCGGCCTGAACGTGCACATCTCCATGAAGCATCCGTCCAAGGAGAAGCACTTCCACTGCCTGCTGTGTGGGAAGTCCTTCTACAGTGAGAGTAACCTGCAGCAGCACCTGAGCAGCGCGGCTCACCTGCGCAACGAGCACGGCAGCGTGGAGGACCTGCCCGACGGCGGCGCCAGCTTCAGGTGTGTGCGCTGCAGCGAGCCCTGCCACACCGAGCAGGAGCTGTTCCTGCACATCAAGGAGAAGCACGAGGAGCTGCTCAGGGAGGTCAACAAGTATGTAGTGGAGGACACGGAGCAGATCAACCGGGAGCGGCAGGAGAACCAGGGCAGCGTCTGCAAGTACTGCGGGAAAGTGTGCAAGAGCAGCAACTCCATGGCCTTCCTGGCCCACATCCGCACTCACACAGGTACGTCTCCCTTTGTCTGATCAGAACATTTACTTGCAACAGATTCACTACCTACAGGGTTCGTACAAGCTGGAGAACGCCAGTCAGTCTCTCTTGCCTCGCTCCCCTGAACCGCTCTCAAACATGTCCGCCTCAGATCCCACACTCCAAAAAGCAATTTGTAATTATTTAAATACTTATTGTATTTGCTGATGAATGCTTGATTCTGATTGTTTGACAAACATTCTAAGGCAAGCAAGCAGTTTTTTTTCCAGTAAGTACTTATCGACTGCATTACAGTTCCATATAACTGGTAATTATTAGGACTGAATCATTGTATTCTGGTCTAGTGATGGGGACATTATACTGTCAAAGAGCACCGTCCTTCAGATGAGACGTTAAACCGAGGTCCTGACTCTCCGTGGTCATTAAAAATCCCAGGATGTCTTTGGAAAGAGTAGGGGTGTAACTTCTCTTTTTTGCCCAGTGGCCTCTGTCCATCATGGCCTCCTAATCATCCCCATATATATACCCATTGGCTTCATCACTGTCTCCTCTCCACCAGTAAGCTGGTGTGTGGTGGGCGTTCTGGATGGCTGCCGTCGCATCATCCAGGTGGATCTGCACACTGGTGGTGGTTGAGGAGATTCCCCTCTCTATGTAAAGCGCTTGAAGAAGTGCCGAGAAAATTGCTATATAAATGTAAATGTAATCAATTAATCGATATTGGTTTTATGTGAGTTTAACTAAATTATTTGTGAATATGGTGAAGAAAATTTAGTGTCCTTTATTTTTCACCACAGGATCCAAACCGTTCATGTGCAAGATCTGTAACTTTGCCACCGCTCAGCTCGGAGACGCACGCAACCACGTCAAGAGACACCTGGGCATGAGAGAGTACAAGTGCCACATCTGTGGGTGAGTGGGCATACATGTCTAAAGCGGTTTTACAAGGAAGAGTAAACCTTAAAACCTACACATCAAATCTCATAAGATCGTGTGAGTCGGTGTGTGAGTGTAGTGTCTGCTGTTGTTGCAGATGGGCCTTTGTGATGAAGAAGCACCTGAACACTCATCTACTGGGAAAGCATGGACTGGGTCAACCTAAAGAGAGGTTCTGAACACACTCTCCCTCTCTCTTTTACACACACACACACAGATGGACCCACAACATTCATAGGGTTGTAAGCATTCCTAGGATTCTTTCACAATAGGCTATGTTGATCATTTTTCCATTCACATTTCATAACTGTGACATTACTTTTGATAGACAATTTCTAATAATACATAAATACATAAATTAACAGACAAGATACCTCAACTTTAAAGTGGACGTATTCTGCCCTCTAACACAGTCTCGATGTGTTTCAGTCTCTCCTAGAACAGATTTTCTTGAATGTTGATTATTCTCCTCGTATTCTCCATTGTTGCGGATCCTCTCTTCCCAGTCTGTCAGTAACGCTCTGTTTACTTCCTGTATCTATGAAGCCCCTCCTCCTGAAAGCACACTGTGCTCTGGTTGGTCGGCTGGATTAGTGTGTTGTGATTGGTCGAGCACTTTGAGTGTGTTTGGGAAATGCCCCACCCCTTTTCATAACTGTCAGTTTAACACACTACTAACTAACTCAACCAGGCCCCGCCCCTTTATTATGCACATTAATTATTATAATGAGGAATATTGTGGCGTGTTCGGAAACTCGAGACTACAGTGGATGCGTTTCAGGAGTTCAGGAACACTGACACTGGTATAGAGGAGAACTGGAGCTTCTCATGATCACACACACACACACACACACACACACACTGAAGAGCGATGGGAACAGCAGAATAGTGCTCTGTAAGTGTGTGAGTTGGAGCTGTGGCAGACTGTAGAGGCTCATCATCGGTCGTGTGTTCTGTTCTCTAGGAAGTTTGAGTGTGATCTGTGTGAGCGCAGCTTCAGTGAGAAATGGGCTCTGAATAACCATATGAAGCTGCACACCGGAGACAAACCCTTCAAGTGCAGCTGGCCCTCGTGCCACTACGCCTTCCTCACCCTCTCTGCCATGAAGGACCATCACCGGACACACACAGGTGCTCACACACACACTCGTGCCACTACGCCTTCCTCACCCTCTCTCTGTGTGTGTGTACGGTCTGTTGTATATTTTAGAGAACTGTAATGTGTGTAAGTGATGGATCTGCTGGTCTCTGGTGCTCTGTGTTTCAGGAGAGAAGTCTTTCCTCTGTGATCTCTGCGGGTTCGCCGGAGGAACTCGTCACGCTCTGACCAAACACCGGCGCCAGCACACAGGTACACATTACTCTCTCCAGCACTGTGTTAACGCACAGGTCCAGAATATAATGTACACACTGCACCTTCAAATGTTGGTTTGAGAAAGTCTTGTCTGAGTGTTTATCATAACTCATAGTTGAGTCGGTGTCAGTAGAACAGTGGAATCAGTTGTGCTGTGTTTGCTGCAGGCGAGCGGCCTTTCAAGTGTCAGCTGTGCAGCTTCGCCTCCACCACACAGTCTCACCTGACGCGGCACAAGCGTGTGCACACGGGCGAGAAGCCCTACCGCTGCCCCTGGTGCGACTACAGGTACACCTGTCTCACTCTCCGCATTAACACCTGTCTCAATTAATGAGGTTTTGCTCCATATGAAAGTAAACACAACATCTGTGAATGTAAATAAACGTGTTGTTGTTTGTATTGTCAGATCGAACTGCGCAGAGAACATCCGTAAGCACATCCTGCACACAGGCAAGCATGAGGGAGTGAAGATGTACAACTGTCCCAAGTGCAGCTACGCCACCAACGGCCCCATGGACTTCAGGAACCACCTGAAGGAGACGCACCCGGACCTGGAGAACCCAGACCTGGCTTACCTGCACGCAGGTGCTCGTCCGTCTCATCCTCTACTCAAACTTCATCAGTGGCTGTCCATAACTGGATAGATCTGTTTGCCTTTGCAGACTCGTCAAATTGCCAGTTGATCTATTCCCTGATTGAGGGGACCCTCGGGATGGATGCACTGGCACACAGCTGGCCCCCGGGCCTATGCAAGTATGCGTAGTGAGCCTTATCGCACAGACACTGTGCATAGTTAGGGAGGAAGAGGAGCAGATCTTGCTAGTTGCCCCTTATTTGCCCAACATGGGGACCTGGTTCCCCGAACGGATGCTCCTCTCGGCAGCCCCTCCCGAATCCATTTCTCTCAGAGAGGACCTCCTCTGGCCAGATTGCTGGATACTCCATGTCTGGTGGAGGTTCTAGGTGATCTACCACAAGCTGTCGTAGATACCATCACTTGTGCGAGAGCACCCTCCACAAGGCATGCTTATGCTTTGAAGTGGAACCTGTTTGTTGAATGGTGTTCTTCTCACCAAGAAGAGACCCGAAGATCGATCGGCACAGTGCTGTCCTTTCTGCAAGATGGGTTGAGGCAAAGGCTGTCTCCCTCCACCCTCAAAGTGTACGTTGCCTCCATTGCTGCACATCATGATGCAGTTGATGGAAAAACCATGGGGGAGCACGACCTGATCATCAGGTTCCTGAGGGGTGTGAGAAGACTGAATCCACCTCGCCCACTGCAGAGACCTGCCCTTGAGCCATTGCAGGCAGCCAAAAATCCTGTCTATGAAAACAGTTATCCTGCTTGCTTTGGCCTCCATCAAGAGGGAACGGATTGTGCCTGGAATTCGAGCCGGGCGACTCTCACGTCATCCTGAGATCCCGGCCTGGATATGTGAACCAGAAGTACTGCCCTCGGAGGAGACAGACCCAGCCCTGGCTTTTATCTGTCCCATTCTTGCACTGCGCCTATACGTGGACATCAGACCAGCTCTTCGTCTGTTACGGAGGCCAGCAGAAGGGAAAGACTATCTCCAAGCAAAGGTTTGCCCACTGGATAGTGGATGCCATCGTCTTGGCATGCCAATCCCAAGGTGCACCATGCCCCCTCAGGTTGTGAGCCCACTCAGTCTGGGTTCACTGAGTTCAGCTTCTTCCTGGGCACTGGCACAGGGTGCCTCGCTGACAGATGTCTGTAGAGCTGCAGGCAAGGCGACACCAAACCCGTTCGTTAGATTCTACAGCCCTCTTGTCAAGCCGGCAGCTTACTCTCTTCTCTTAGAAGGCAGTCAACACCATAGGCCCCGTTCAAAGTGTCGACTTGCTGCACCATTTCCCTTCTATAGCCTGGATACATGCACCATTGCTACTCCCCGTTAGGTCCCCGTTGAGTTCCCCATTATGTTGTGCACCCCAGAAACCATATGTAACCTCCACATGAAATCTTCCTGTGGAACAGAAGTGGACTTTCTTGGCCTGAGCCCTGTCCCATCTTCGCCTCAATAATCAGCAGGCTTTCGCTAGAAGGGGGCACTAGAAGGGGCTCAGTGGTTCATGTTGGTTGTCTACAAACCGGAAGGTTGGTGGTTCAATCCTCGGTTCCATGAGCAAGACACCTAACCCCAGCTGCTCCCGATGAGCTGGATGGTGCCTTGCATTGCTGACACCACCGTCGGTGTATGAATGTGTGTGTGAATGCGTGAATGTGAGGCAATATGTAAAGCGCTTTGGTGGCCATTAGGTCTATGAAAGCGCTATATAAATGCAGTCCATTTACCATTAGCCGAACCCTGTTAAGTTCCACCACACCTCCCGGCTGTCAGATCGTGGCGGAGCGTCCGAAGCCAGGCCTAGCACTCTTATGCATCAAAGGAACCTGTACTAGGCTGGTTCCCATATGATGTGATTCCTACGGCGATCCCAAATATGTATTCTTCCACTCTGCGGCTTCCTGAGGTGGGTCGTATCTTTCCCTTTGGCAGAGTCCCTCTGCTGTCTCCCCCAGCTTAAGCCGGACCCGCCTCAGTAACATTCCATATGTTGTGCAGCCCAGAAACCATGTAATCTCCACATGAAATCTTCCTGTGGAACAGCAGTGGACTGAACTGGTGTGTAAAGATCTGCTTTCTGTCCTGTTTAGGCTCACATGTTGTGACATCACGTCCTGTTTGGGTTTGTTTTGATGTCTTAGGGCCATGTTGCGTTTATATTTCATGAACCGGTCCACTCATTGTGTGTGTTTCTGCTCTCTCCTGTGTCTGTGTCAGGAATCGTGTCGAAGTCGTTCGAGTGCCGCCTGAAGGGTCAGGGCGCGTCGTTCGTGCAGGCGGAGGCGGCGTTCGCCCCGGATGAGCCTGAGCTGGGGTCCGAGGCGCTCCAGCAGGTCATCATCATCCAGGGCTACGGCGGGGGAGAGGTGGCCATCGATCAGGCCCTGGAGGAGTCGGCCGCCGCCACGCTACAGACCCTGGCCATGTCCAGCCAGCTGGCGGAGGTGCTGCACCTCACGGAGGACGGGCAGCTGATCACCTCCCGCGACCAGACCCGATACGTGCTGGTGGAGTCGTCCGGAGAGGCTCGAGAGCAGGAGGAGGCGGAGCGCGGGGTGTGCGAGTCCTCCTCGGCCCTGGACGCGCTGCTCTGCGCTGTGACGGAGATGGGCCAGCAGGGCGGCGCTACAGAGATCACCTCCGATCAGAAGAGCGACGCTCAGACGCCTCCGGCTCAGGCGTACGAGGAGACGGCGGATCAGGGGATGGGCTCGGCCAATCAGCACACGTCTGAGCAGATGCAGGAGGTGCTGCAGTTCGCAGCCAGTCAGCTGATGATGAAGGAGGGGCTTACGCAGGTGATCGTCAACGACGAGGGCACGCATTACATCGTCACTCAGCTGGACGACTCCACGCTGCAGGTGGAGGAGCCGTCCGGAGAGGAGACCGTCGTTTACTCCGAAGTGAGTCAGGAGTGAAGTGTCTCTCCATTTGAAGACAGTCACTCACGCTGACCGTCGAGGAGACCGCCGTTTGAGTTTCTCTCCAGCTGAAGATCGTCACTCAGGGTCTTTTCCCATCACGCCTTTTGGGATTTTTCTTTTTTGATTCTATATGCAATTGGCACATAGCTATGAAATCTTATTTTATGTGTGGAAATGCAGCATATCCTAATACTAAAAGCTAATTCAGTTCAATGTGTGTAGATGTTTAGATTACTAATGTTAACCGACTTCTGTTTTCCTTTACGTGTGTTTGGTGAAACACCCACTCTGATTCAGGACTGTCATCTCAAGAGACTCTGGACAGCGTCAGTAAAGGCCAGGAAATAAAACTGTGGAAAATTAATATTTATAACCTTGATATTTTCTTTGGTACGGGAAGTGTTTGAGTGAAACTCTGAATATACTTCCGTTTACAGGTTTCCTTTTGAGGGATTGATTGCTTGCTTGTGAAGTCCTCTAAATAAAGAACTGAGCAGTTTGTTGGCACTTTTGTCTTGTCCACTGTTAATAAAACATCTCACTCTTTCAGCACGTGTGCTTAATGTGACAAAAATGCAACTCTTAATGCTGAGAAAAGTCGAGAAAACAGCGTTAGGGTTTGGACTTACAGAAGTTGGGTGAAGGTCAGAACCGATGGTACTCGCCAATACTGATACCTGTATTTTCACTGTATTTGTAATTTTATAAATATATTAGATAGAGAAACCAAAGGAATATGAATCAAATTTGTTTAGCAAGTATATTTTCATCTTTAATTTAGCCTGGTAAAATGTATTGTATGAGCTTCTGTTACTTTCACTGTTCATTCTATCATATTTTATCTTTCATTTAATAGGGTTGGGACTGAGGATGAGGTCAGTGGTTCAAATCAGTGAAATATCCTAATTCTCTATTCCATTTTTGATATTACAGTAAAAACTACTAACCTAATTAATGTGAATTTAACATTATTAAAGACAAGCAAGCAGTACCTAATAAAATAAGTAACAAATAATAGTCCAAATATCACAAATAAATAAAATAGAACAAAGAAAGGCTACAATGTTTTTAAGTTGGTCTAAAAGTAGTTTTCAGGTATCATTTGAATAAAGTAATCATTTTAATATACTGCGCATTTATCATTATAAATTCAATATAGATTCATCTTTATAAAGCTACAAAAGTGATTTAGTCAATAGCAGTGAGTGATTAGCTTAATTGACAGTAAAACACAGCAGTGTGTTTATTAGGCTGTTGTAACTTTAGGGCTGAACGCATGGGTCTAATGTACTGTACACCAGAGATGTGGACCTGCTGTCTGTCACTCCCTCTCCGCATTGACTGCCAATGTAACATAACAAAAGTTTAGCTTTATTAATGTGTTTTAATTCTTTGAAAATTTTAAAAACTAAATGTGTCATCACAGTCTGTTAAAAGTGCCTATAGCATTGTTGATTAAATGTTTTTTTTTTCTTTATTAGTAAAAGCTTTAAAATGACATAAAGATTAGAATAGGGTACTTTAAACTGAAATCAATATTTCCTTTCCACATATTTATTGATTTGGTTCTAATCACCTTGTGTGAGTTTGTTTTGCAATAATGACATACTGACTATTAACCAATTGCATTGTAAACCCCACAGGCTCCTGAAAAACAACAGAAACCCTCATAGAGTTTGGAATGGTTTTAATGGCTATAAAGGTGATTTGACTGGTTTTACTGGTAACTCTAATGCTCCCTGTGGATCTCTACTGGTTGTTAGTGGCAATTTAAAACCTGAATGTAATATGGCCTGAAACACCTGGACACGGTTTACCACAAAACCAGCAATCATCTGAGTCCAAATATCAAAACTTAACACGTCACCACCATACCTAACAAACATATGTTAACAATTTTGACTGGCAGGTTTTTAGAGACTTTAGAGAAATTTCTACAGAAGATGTAGACAATGTTTAGATCACTTCTATTATTGATCAGGAAATAAAGAGAGATTTGGGCCATTACAACACTGTTTCTTAAACGTACTGCCTAACTTTTCCTCGTTTAATTGGAAAGTGTACCCTAACGATAAACTGGCTAATCAACAGCTGTAAGCATTACATAAAACATAACATGGGACACAATGACAAACTATCGGGCATAAATGAACAGGTATTTTTAATAAAATCGTGGTAATTTTCGTTAGGGATGTTACTAGCTCCGCCCATTCACTGAAAAATCTAACCTGTGACCCCGCCCCTTTAAATTTCGCGTGACAGGAAAAGTGATTTATTCATAAAAAGTCATTAAAATCTATTTCATGTCAGCTATTTTCCATGAACATTCAATGTATTGATTTTACAGAAAGAAACAACTATTGTTGTCCGTTACACACGCAGTGCAGTGTACGAATCTGTCCGCTAGGTGTCGCAGTTCCTCTGGCGTGATCTCAGACCTGGCGCTTCTGTCTCGGCTGGCTCAACCCGCCGCCATTTTGAATCCGAATCGCTCACACTACACCCGCTCTAAACTGGAACTATGCCGCGGGGCCGGCCGCGAAAACAGAGGGTTAAAGATGACAGCGAAACCGGTAAAGTCAACCACAGTCTCACGAATAAAAAGCTCACACCATGCACTGTTTGTTCAAGGGCGTAGTGCATGTCTGAAATGGGGCAGAAGTTTAGAGAAAGCCATTTGAAGCGCGTGTATATAGTCCCCGGATATAGTATTGCTCGCTCTCTCTGTGTGTGTGTTGTGCAGGAGTGATTGCGGCGGAATGATATTAATAACACGCTCGTGTGCTGCAGATTGAGAGAATGCTCCCTCACACACTTCAGATGTCACTCGTCTGCACTAGAGGAACATGTTCTCTTAATTAAAGCGCTTTTTGAGCTGATCCGCATCGATGCTAATGTTAGCTAATGCTTCATTACATTACTGAGGAGGCTAGATGTGGTCGAGCTGTCGTGTTTGCTGTGTTTACTGTCTGTTCTGGGGATAATGTATAGATGTTGTGACGATAGCTCTTGCTGTTGACACTGTGTGTTTTATTTATTAAAGAATAGCAGGTCTTTGTAATGTTTACTTGCTCTCCAGACTTTACTAGCTGAACTAAACCTTGATAAAAAGAGGAATACTGATCGCTGGTCAGCCGAACAAGTAGTTGTTGTTCTGCTTACAAGTAGCAGGTTTACTATGGTAACTTAACTTACACAGACACTGCTAGTAAAACAGACATGTAACGTTATTTAGCCTGTAACTCAGTATAATTTTATATTATATTATATAAAATGTAACTCGGTATATTTTTAAAAGCTATGCACGAGCAGTGACCCAAGGTATAGGCTAATCAATGTCATTTTGGATTCATAACAGACCAATCTACCTTTTATCTTACTAATGTTATAAAGTTATGACCAATCTTGAAGATAATAAAATAAATTTAAGACTAGTCTGAACAGTTTATGTAACTGGTCACTGCTAAAGTAACTTTTAATTACATTGATGGAAAAGTCACAAAATTATCTATTAAACCTGTTGGTGATTTATTAACATTGCAAAACTATGTCTAGTAAATTACTTTGTTTTCATTCATGTGTTTAACAAGCCTGATGGGGCTTAGCTTGGATGATCTATTTGATTTAAACTGATGCCCAGGAAGGATTAAATTTGGATTAAAGTGTACTGTTGTCTTCAGTGTTGATATAAGCAACCTGTTCTCAACCTCTTTTCAAAGGAGTTTGTTCCAGTTTCCTATAATGTTCAGACAAAAACATTTGTTCTTATATTATACCTACTCCCATTTAAAAACAAGTCCTCCAGCACATTGTTCAAAATCTTATCATGTCAAAAATGCATTGAATTAAAATGATTTTATTGCCCTCAAAACCCATTGTAACAGTTTTAAACAATCACTTTGTTACTGTTTTCAGAATTTTGATGTCATTTTTCACAACTCTAGGCACAAAACTCACGACCAATGATCAAAATGCATATTTTTCAAAACTCGAACCCTTTTCACAATTGCTTGGAGACAATACACATAAAACTTAGATCATTTGTTCATTCAACATAAATCACAATCGGGTCATGGGCTCTATAAGATCCCAATCGACTTTTACTTAATTATAAAAAGGTTTCCCTCATCTCAGTGGAATAAGATTTTGTGACTTTTCATACATTATCTATCTATACACACACAAAACTGGACTTGATTCGGTTGTTCTGAAGATATGTAAAAAAAAAATTGTGTACACTTCTGGTCTTTGGGATCAATATGACCCCACAATGAAATGAATGGGAAATGTGAAAAAAAATAAATATATTTTGTTCATGTGTCAAAAAAACAAAAACAAATCCGGCATAAATCTGACAATTTTTTTTACAGAAATGAAGGCCTAGGACTAGAGCATAAATGCAATGTATCATAAAAAAATATTTCACATGCAAGCTTTAAAGATGTGATCGCACAATCCAATGTTTTGAACACAGCCTGTGTTACAGTGATATAACCGTTTGAGTTTTGTGTCTAGAGTTGTGAAAAATGACATCAAGGTTCTGAAAATAGTATTATAAAAAAAACTGTAATCTCCAACCATATTATTTTCCCTGGCTATCTAAATAGATAACATGTGCATTGATGTCTATGAATGATGATATTATATATAATGATATAAGACATTTCTGGGAAACACATGAGTAATGAATTCTGAAGGGCATTAGATATAAAATAACAACTGATACACTAAATTCATATTTCATATTCATATTTTAGATGGGCATCAGTATTGGTGCATCCCTAATGAAGATAATATTTAGTGTTGTGGACTGTATAAACATCTGTAATGTGAAAGACCTTATTCCGTCCAGCTGAACTGGGGATCATGTTAGTTAGCCGAACGCTGTCCTCATGTCCTGTGTCCTGTGTCCTGTGTCCTGTGTCCTGTGTTCTTCAGATGGAGGTGCGGGAGCCGGCTCAGAGAGCCAGAAGCAGGCCGAGAACAAATGTAATATTTGCTCCCAGAACTATCCCAGCGAGAGCCAACTTCAGAGACACCTGCGAGAGCATGAGGCCAACGACAAGGCAAGAGCGCCCTTCATCATCATCATCATCCATGAAATCTTTCCATTCCACTATATGTTCTATATTCTGGACAAAGCTTCTTTAGATTATTAAAGCAGTAGTTCACTTTCCAAAAAACTCTTGCTGATAATTCCAGGATTTTCTCCATATAATGGACTTCATTGGGAACCAAACAGTTCAAGGCTCAAATGAGAGCCTTTGCAGCTTTAAGGGGCTTTAAACAACACCAGATGATGAATAAGGGTCTAATCTAGCCAAACGATCGCTCATTTAATAAATAAATAACAAAGTTTAAGTTTTATAAGCTCAAATGCT